>JAANSK020154785.1:0-15169 GCA_011763485.2 Isoetes engelmannii
GAAATACCTGGTCCTGGCGAACAGTCTCCTGGTCCTGGCGTCTCCATCTCCTCCTAGGTCCTTGAAGCAGGCGCTCCACTAGCTATGGTGCTAGCTCCCTTGGCTCCACTCTCCCACGCACTCCTGTCGCAGACGATTCTTGAATCGGAGCTGTCGCGACGATTCGAGGTTTTGGCAGAGTGGTGAGCAGAAAAGTGTGTTTAGGGTTAGTGTTGGCCTTAAATAGTTAGGTCAAGGTCTACACACTTATCTACTCCAATGGGATGCTGCCACGTGGCCATGGGCGCCCATGTAGATAATTGGCATTACATACCTTAGGCTGCACAAATTATGTAAATAACTTGTGCGTGCCCCATGTGGGTATGGTCCGATGCCAAGAATACAAGGCGTCTATGACGACTTGTATAGTGACGTGGCCATAGAATGTACGTATTCATAGTGTATATTCACAGGGAACGTCACATTCATCCCTTCTACATTCATCATTTCCATCATCCTCTTCAATAGTCGGAATTCTGGCCTCAGCATTCCAGTACCGCCTTCTAGTCTTCCCAAACGCTCCACTGGTATAATTCCAGGAGGAAGACCATAGACGACATTTCTGATGTTGGCATGAGTGGCGTGTTTGGAATCTAGAGTCAACCGCCAGGTAGCCTCTACACGCTGCTCAGATATAAAGGCCATGTTGGATGGAAGGACCCAGGCTCCACTAGGGACAAACTTCTCTGTGCGAAGCATAGAGTATATGGTATGAACAAGAGAGGCACTGAGCTGCCGCCTTCCATGATAGAGTTGGAAGTGCCTGGCTTTGTGAAACAAGTTTCGATTATCAAGAATCACACAATTCTTGATGTCACCGGCCCCGTAAAGGGCATATAAATCCTTCCCACGATCAATCTGTTCGGCAGTCATAGCCTTCATGTGATGTCTGTGATGCATCTTCCCTACATCCTTGAGACAATACCCCAATATACCCTCATAGCAATGCAACCTCGTATCCCGCAAGGCCTTGCATAAAATAGCACCACCGGCTGGTTTATGGGTATCCCAACCCAAATATTTCTTCAGCCTGGAATTCACTGCCACTGGACTTGTAAGGCCAATCTTAAATACACACTGCACATGGAGATGATCCAAACCAATCCTCTCTCTAGGCTAACAATCCCACTGAAGCACTCAGTATCTAAGAATCTGCACACATAATTATTATGGCATCCCGAGCATTGACTCCACCTATACTAAAAGTGCCACTAACATCCAAAGACAAGGGTTCATCTCTCTCTAGATAGATGCCCTTGGAGGCTTTGCAATTACCTTCTTCATCACTCCCAATTTCCTCTTTCTAGGAAACTCCTGCTTGCCAGGCCCCCTGTCCTAAAAAACAGGCACCTTGCTGCTAAACTGAATTTGGAGAGACTGTCGTGCCATATTCCCACATCCAAACTGGAACACTGGAGCCTGCTATGGCCTATCTCCACTCCCAGCAATAGCAGCCCAAGGCTCACAAACACGAAATCTTGGCTGTGTTCAAATCTCCCACCACCAGCATCATTATCTGGAACTTCTTCAGACCTGCTCCTGTGCATATTCACATCATCAAAGAGCTTGAATCCTTGCCACAGATCCCTACATACTACCACGTCACTGCTCTTTGGAGGTCTGCCCTCTGCATCAACGGATCCCTTGGACACACCCCTGAACAGCTTGCGAAGAAACATCCCTGAACTGGAAGATTAGCTGCTGAAGAGGAACTCAAGAATTACCTGCTGGAGAAGACGGAGGATCCATCGCCCTGACAAAGCTGTCTACCCAAGCCCGATGTCTTCAGGCTTTATTCAGAAATGAGGCGCAATTCCATGGCCAATTTTAGCAGGGCACATGCCGACCCTCCCAAACCCGTGGAGCTCCATGGGCATGGGCGCCATGCTCAGACGTCTACCATGCTCAGATGACAACTCGCTTTGCGTTTCCATCTACGAACCATAGACTTCGATACAAAGGAAAAAAATTTCTACACCTTTCTGTCGGCCTACCACTACAGAAACCTTATGCGGGAGATAATTTGGAAATCTTCTTCCACATTTACCATATCTTTGCCCCTACTAATAGTCATCATATTAATTTCCCTATATAAAATGTGTAAATTTTATTGCTATGCTTACTAAAATACCCTTCATTTAGGGTATTTTTGGAATATTTGCAAACTTAGAGGGGTATATTTGAAATTTTCCCTTTTATAAGGTCGTCTGGCTGATACCGGAAGCTGAAAACGGCCGAGCTTAGCTATGGCGGTATGGATGCCTGCTACCCTTGCATCTACTTGCATTCCTGAGACGCTTAGCAGATGCCAACCATTTCTTGGATTTGTCTCTTTGCCCTCCACCATTTCGTGCCGGACCTTTCCGGCATGCTGGGCAATTTCTTCTCCCAAGCTCAGGACCACATTTATCCTTGCTGCCAAGCAACAATCTGTAATTGAGGAACAAGACCATTTAGAAGCAAACTATGAAGAAGACGGAAGTTATGAAGAAGAAGAAGAAGAAGATGAGGATGATGATGAACAAGAAGGAGATGACGAACTGAATTCTACTGAAGGCGTTGCAAAAAGTGTGCAACCAAAGAGAACCAGGAATTCCCGGTTTGAATTCGTAGGAAACAAGGAGAAAAAGGAGCTTCGAGCATATGCTCATCAGCTTGGAAAAGATATCACAACACAGCATGTAAGTGTTGTATTGTGGTACTTTCTCGCTTCATTTTGCTTGTAATCAACAATTTGCATCTATGAAAAAATATGTGGACTCTTCATAATATCTTTTCAAGTATGCTAGACTTTGGGATCTCATAAGCTTGCATTCATGTTGTTTTGCAGATAGGCAAGTGGGGTGTTTCTAGTACGGTTTCCAAATCACTCAGTGATTCTTTGGAGGCCAATGAGCTTATCAAGGCAGCTTCTGGTTCATTCATTCTCTTTTTTCTTTCAAGTATTAGTTAGGCTTCCTTCCATGCTTGTCTAATTTTTAATATTATTCAAACCCCTTGTTTACTGCAAGCCTTGTTTCTAAATGTTAAGTAGAATAGGACCACTGCGTGATAAGGAGCAATAAACTTTATATTCTTTCAGGAATGCATTGTTTTTCTACATAATAAGACTAATGATTTTCTGGCCATTCCCAGGTAAGGGTACTTGACAACTGTCCAAGTGAGCTAGATGAAATCATTTCACAGTTAGAAGAAACAACAGAATGTCAAGTGGTTGGAAAAGTTGGTAGAATTCTTTTACTGTATAGACCGAGCGTGAAGAAAGTGAGTGGTGAGAAAGGACGGCAAGAAAGGCCTCGAAGAAAGCCTCTGAGTCGCCTAGCCATGTCCGCAGGAAGAGTAAGCTAGTTAATGTAATTGTTAACTCCATGATGATGATATGATGACAGTGTTGATGGTATCATTTATTTATAACTTGCTTGATTTCCTGGCTGCAGAAGCATGCTAGACTGACAGCACGGGCATGACACGAAGAATAAGGAACTTGAATCCATGCAGGATATTACTATGGTCAGTCTTCAAGAAACTGCCTGACTTCAGAAGAATGCAGTTTTCAGAACCCTGCTATAAGATAATCATGCGTATTTACAAAATTGTGATTGAAAAAAAACTTGTAATAGTAGTGGATTATAAAGGTTTTGAAAAGTCATGGATTATGGGTTTATGTCAATACAAAGAAAGTCTGTGCAGACTCATTTGAATCAATCTTCTTCCGATAAATTTAAACTCTAGCAAATATTCAACCTATTGTTGATGACGCGAATTGTAGTATTGGTCTTGCATGGCTTCTGATTACCAGGCCTCTCTGCTTGGGTAAAATTCATTATTTTGAGCTGACCTTTAGGAACCTCGGTGGTTGATTGGCAATGCAGCATGATATGAACAGAGAGTCATGCAACTTTGTTATGGGACGTGCTTTTTTCACTGGTACATCTTTACTCCAAATCTCCATTAAAAGGTTGTTATCTCATTCTTTAGCTCGGGTTCAAGATAAACAAAAGCTGGTCTGTATTTGCCATCATTTATCACTCGTGACACATTGCATAACCAGGGGAAAAGGAATGCACAAATCCACATTTCCTATCCTGTCAGATTAGGTTGCATAATATAACAACTTCAGGTTCACTGGCAAGCTTTATAATGCATAACCTGGGATAATAAAAAGGAATCCATGAAGAATCCATTTTCCCATGCTGTCAGATTAGATTGCAAAGATAATATCTTCAAGTTGCCACAAAAAAAAACCAAAATGCGTCTGCCGGGATCCGAAGTCGGGTCTATTAGATTGCAAAGGTAATAACTTCAAGTTGCCAAAAGTTGCCCAAAAACAAAAAACCCAAAATGACCCAAAATGCGTTTGCCGGGAGTCGAACCCGGGTCTATTGCTTGGAAGGCAATTATCCTAACCGTTGGACTACAAACGCCGCTTGTTGGTATCATTGGTCGTGGACATACAAAAACAAACTTTGCAGACACAAGCAGGACACAACTAAGCTTTACGCTCTTCACAGATTGAAATTGCGATTACTTAAGTTTTACCTGATTGCACGGGCTTATTCACCCACAGCCACAGATTACAACGGCCGTGATCTTCCCCATAGCAGCCTACTGGTCAAAGGATTATATAAAGTGTATAAAAGCATCTGTCAGTTCAAACATTTAGCATCACCCTTTGGCGGCACATGCACGCAACATAAATAATTGCCCTACGTACTGTTTTAATGCAAGTGGGAGATTATGTATGCTTTCATCATCAAGGTAAGTGGGTCTGCATTCCAGGAAGTTTCTTGAATCGTTCTTATGGAGAATGGAAAATTGCTCCACAAAACCTGTAGAATTCGGTCATGCTTACCTTGACGTTGCAGAACAGAATGGGATCAGAAAGCCCGGACCGGATTCTGCAGGTCATGGGGGCAGCAAGAGGAATATATGGAGATAACATTTTTGAACTTTTGAAGACCACTGGATTCTTAAGAGACAGGAAAGAACCCTCTTCATTGCTTATGTAACTAAATCTTCTTTAATCTCCTGTGGACGATAAAATGTTATTCTATTCTCTAAGTGTAGTGTATCGTTTAATAACATGATCAAAAGCACCAGTTGATTGATAAATTGATTGATAAAATTATATGATCAAAAGCACCAGTTGATTGATAAAATTTTACGTTACAGCCAAAATAGATACTTGTACAATGCCCCTCTGCCATAGAAAAAGTTCAGGTCCATGAACTTATGTGTGAGAAAATGTACATGTTGCAATCGTGCGAAGGCACCTCCACGCTAAAGCCATTTCTGATGGGCTCTGACCAGTCCTCATGCTGTCCAAACACCAAAAATCATGTCAACCCAAATTCGATGTTATAAATTCAAGCCTCAACTTACCTTCCATAAATCCCGAACTTGGACAGAGACGTCAGGTTCAAGGCCAAGGTCAAACCAATTAATTCTTATGCTACGTTTCCACATACTTCTGTTCCAAACAACCACTGCAATTCTTTTGCCAGAAAGAGGTCCAGCCCACACCTACATTCATTCCCATAAACAGATATATAAGCCATTTAACATTTGTTTCATGTTTTAAAACTTCCTTCGGCACTTTCTATTCTGAAAAGTATAGAACAGTCTTAATAAGCACATTATATGAGAAATTTTGGATGGGGAGTATACCTCAAGACAGCGGCAACGTCCTTGCTGACTAACTTTCCTCCCTTGAATCCCAAGTGGATCTACAGCGAAAATAGCAAGCTAGTATGTTTAATAAGCACAAATGCTGTGCAATAAGGAACAAGAATACCTTGATTAACAGCAATGACTTCTTTATTCGTGTAAATTTCGAGGTGTTTCTGGTGAATATTTCGAAGTTCACAGCCAATGATAAGAGGTGCCTGCATCCCAATGTAGAATGCATATTGTTATGGGACAGAAACCACTCTCATCTCCAATCAAGTTTCTGGTCAGAGACTGGTTGCTGATTGCGCGCCTCTTTCACATAAACTGAAGAATGGTGTTGTTAGTTCAGTGAATACCTTTGCCAATGACCATATGCTGAAGTGTGAGCGGTATTCAGCCACCGATAAGCGACCATTTCCCACTTGGAGCATGTCAGGATCTAATATTACAATGCATTAGAAGTGACAAAATACTATATATTAGATTTGCATATATCCAAGTCGATCTCATTCAAGTATATGAGAGTGATAAAAATAACTTACCATTCCATCCTCCAGGTCCTGCATAAGTGGCCCACTCATTGTTATCATCTGCAAGCAAGGATATCCTGTAGACAACTCAGAAGATTACATATTGTACATACAGTGATATCAATGACGAAAATAAAATCTCTTGCATATAATGATATAAATAAACAGCTACCGTTTCCATCTGTCCTTAACATCTAGTGATGTCCGCCAACTATTTGCATATTTAGGAGCCCATATAGCTGGATTGTCTTCCCCCCTGGAAAGTTGTTTCTTGTAAGTCCTGATTATTACTTTAAGCTCGACACTGAATTGCTTACCATTCACAAATAGCATAAAATATTGGACGTCCTGTTTTATTAAGAGCTTTGCTCATCACAGGATATCTGCCATGTCATCATAGATAAGTAAGAACATGTCAATTTGCAAGTATTAACACTGCAGTAGAGTTTTACTCACCGTATATGTGAGTCCGATCCATCATGATAACAGTTATCATACTTGAGATAATCTACTCCCTAGCGAATACAAAAAAAAAAGTGTCAATGCATTTCAATAGAGCTACAGAAGTTGCGGTTATGCAAAGTAGACATGTAATCATGACTGGTTTATTTGTTAAATTGTCCAATAAAGACCCTACAAACAGATCTGCAAGGTAATGCATAGAGATGCATCATGTATAAGGTAGGAAAGCTCATATATGTGTGAGTTTGACCTTCTATGGCAATACAAGAAAATACAACCAAATACGGCTACAATTCAAAGTAGTGGTGTAAATTATTATTAGTTTATTTCTTAGGTAATGAAAAGAAAAAGACTCCTTAAGCAAATCTTGGAAAGGAAGCATTTATAAGGCAGGTGAAGCCCAGTAGTAACAATGATACAAAACTAGATTAGCATACCCAGGAAGCAAATGTCATAGCATCCTGCAGCTCATGTCCTTGAGAACCTGCCCGGTGTCCAATACATGTGCGGTAACTGTCATGCAATGAAATGTTAATGCATGAGGCACATTGATTCGCTTTATACATGAAGAACATACCCTGCATCTGAATAGAGGCCAAACTTCATCCCTCTTTCATGGGCATAATCAGCAAGCGCTTTGATACCTGATGGAAATGTTCTTTTATGAGACTGAAGCATCCCCTGCTCACAAACATAAATTGCCTTTAAAATTCCTTTAGATTGAACATGCATGACTTTGGTTCTTTATTTTGCATCTGACACTGAAAACAGAAATGGAAGCAAACCTGTTTATCACGTTTATATGCTGCCCAACAATCATCTGTCACAATGCAAACGGTACATTTAGCAACATTTACAGTGCTAGTGCTACATCCATGAGAAGATTTATTACCAATAATGACAAAATTGTAGCCATACGAAGGAAGATCCAGACGAACCATCGCCTCAGCTGAATGGGAAGCATCGATTAAAATTGCTTCTTGAGTTCAAATATCTTATGACCTCTGTTGAAATCAAAGCATACCATTTCCTCGAACAATCTTCTCATTGATTTTGCATTCGTATTTGTTCCAACCACTCCATCTACAAATAAAATGTCATTAGGACCTTTAGAGTCATCACAAAAGTGCAGCAAATGATCATGTATCTACCATGACAATTTGATCATAATCACAAAATAGTGTGGATCTCAAACATTGAGCTCTGTCCAGATACTGAAAGCTTACCCCATGAGAGGTGTGTGACCAAGTCCATTGTCATATATTAAACGCCTTTCCAATGGGATCTCAGCAGTTAGATTCCATCTTGTGTGCATGTTACTTTTCTGCTTTTCTGCGAGTAGAGCATGTGATTGCCATGTTATAGCTATAGTCCCTGTTATGGCAATTGCATTTCTCCAGAAATACCAGTTGCTTGGCAGAAAACTGATGAACCAATACAAATGGTCTCTTGGAAAGTGCTTTACAAGCCACTGCACTCTCTTTGGACCTAATACATTAGTTACAAAATGCAATAAGGCATCACCCACCTTTCCAATCCAGTGAAGGATGAAATGTGCAATCCATTGCATATAAACACGAGATGTTGTCAAAAACACAGAGTACAGTTGCTGCATTTACCTCAAGTTTGCTTGAAGCCTTGAGCTTGCTGCAAACTCAAGATTAATAACAATTCGCCCATGAGCTGCCAATGCAGCTTTAGGACAGAGGACAATGATGTATGTTAGAATACTGAACAGGATCTGGGAAGCTTCGGGCACAAAATCTCAAAAATAGATTGATCATAGCTTTTGACTTTACAGTTTTGGAGCCTAAAAGCATCGAAGATAAAAACCAGTTGGGTATTCCAGCTTCAATCAAAGGATCCCTTAAAAACCATCTGCAAGCACGATCTAGAGCGAAGTAGCAATGCACAACTGGGCATGCTTTCACCATAGCTTTCCATTGAAAAGTAGCATTTGGAAATACTAATGCCAAGCTGGATAAATACAGCTGATGGCGGCAAGGAAAAGAGGTGCTGCTACTTAAGTGAAGGCATAGCCGGAGGAGGCAGAGCTGAGGCAGGCAAGAAGAAAAAAAAAACTAATCGCTGTATGCAAAAACATATTGCCACTTGTCACAGGTATATAACTGTTTAATATCTATTTGCAGATAAGATATTATTCGAAAAAAATCTAGTGTGTTTTTTGCGCTCTTCCGACACCGTGTTGAGTTCGAACTCAAAACTTGTACAAGGTTTATTTAATCATTCTTTTTTTCCATCAATGTAACTAATCATTGTTTTTTTCATCAATGTTATGTTCTTGCATATCAAGAACATGGCACCATAATGACATATATGCATAGACTTTGCATGATTTTTTTGGAGGCTTATGTGAGAATCTCAAAAAAAAAAACAGGCGTTGAAACATTGGTTTGAATGAATAATGCCGAATACTTGCCTGGGTCCTACATCATACATGTCTTTACATTTGATTCCTTCTTATCTACTTTATTAATCTTTCCACTTTCGTGTTTGTTGTTGGCCTGAACGTGACAAGCTGATTGAGAAAACGCATCTTCAAGAAAAAAAAATGCTAATAGCAGCTACTGCTACTGCACATCACCACTAGTCTAAGTACGAATAAGTCTCAATGAAATCCAATGGAACGTGCTTCTGTATGCATACATGTTAAATATAGAAATATTGGGTTTAGAAAGATCATCTCGACAAGATATACTACCTATCTCTATCTATTTGGATCAAGGTAGGATTTTATCTTGTAGTACTTTGGAACTAATTAGTAGTATTGGTAATTTTAGCCTTTGGATTGCAGCATATTCGTTGAATATCACACGAGGCAACATCTAGGCTTTCCATGATAGCATTTAATGGGTCAAACGCTAATATGGTTTTATTTTTAGGGTCCCCACAACCATTGAAGCAAGAGGGATACATATATACAAATGTACACATAGACTAATATACAACCTCCCAAAATACCTCTATACCTTCTGTAGCCTACAATGCATGCACAGGCTCTACCACATTGTATCCCTTTTGGTAATGTCATGCTTAAACATGTTCTTCCATGGAGTCTATTCTATGAGTTGCAGCCTTATCATAATGCTTCTCCATTTTTAAAGGAATTGTTAGACTCCTGGCATACAATCAAAACATTATTTCGCATCCGTCCAACGGCGTGTGCTCAGTTGGAAGCACCTTGTTGGTGGATTCCCCTAGCAAACGATGCAACAGTTTGCACTACAGTGCACCCATTGACTCAAATACGTTGGAAAATGACTGGAATCTTAACAATTGCAGCGTGGTATGACTCAGGCCAATTGCTGACATGGGAGGCTTTTCAGTTAAAGTTTCTATTGGGGCAATGGGATATAGCTCTTCGCGCAAAAAGTATCTACAGCCTATTCTGCCACACCAAAAAGATATTTTGGTATGGGTTTGTCATGAGGAGGTTAAGGAGCGCAAACTTGTGAACTCTATGTACTTGTTGCTTGATACTGATATTCTTCCTCCTTCTGATAAGTGGCCGCTTCAACTCCTTCCTCTTCAATGGCAGCAAATGTGGTATTGGGCATGGGATAAGCTACTTCATCCTAAAGTGCCAGTTCTTTGGTGGTAGATTATTCATAGATGTCTTCAGGTTAACATGCTTGTCCACAAGTTTAACCTAGAATATTATATCAGTGTCCAGTATGCAAGCCTTGATATTGAGCATTGTTTTTTCATGTGTGACCACCTTAGACTTGTATGGGATTGGTTGTTCTCCCTTTCTCAGGTTTTACTAACAAGTCAACAAGTGCTTTTGGCAATTTACCCAAGTACCTGGACGAAGAAGCCAGGCTTTTCATCTAGCTGCGGGATAGTTGCTTTAAACCATCTGGAAAAGACGAAGACTGGTAATCTTCAAAGGTCTGGATGTGGCAAATAATTCTGTTCTTCAAGAAGCTCAAGGTCATATTGCTAAGTCGTATCATTGTTTTTCACTTGCATTAGAGTTCTGCTGGGATCTAGTAAGGGCCTTAACTCGGCGCCAGCTGGAGAATGCCGAGCGAATTTCGCGGCCGGCATGTACAAGGTTTTTTAAGCCAGGTCTGATGCTCTGTTTCACGTATTGCTCTTTCGTAGGTTCGGCCAGCTTCGGGCTTTTTGAGTTTCAGGTTTGATGGGGTGGGGGGAATTATTACCACCGATTTTTTTTGTATTTTATATTTGTCTATAAAAACTCGGTCTTCCTCTCCCGTGCGCCCTTCGCATCTCACTTATATTAGTGTTCTGCTGAGATCTACTAAGGGCCTTAACTCGGCGTCAGCGTGGAGAATGTCGAGCGAATTCCGCAACCGACATCTACAAGGTTTTTTAAGCCAGGTCTGATGCTCTGTTCCACGTGTTGTTCTTTCATAGGTTCGGCCAGCTCCGCGGCTTTTTGAGTTTCAGGTTTGGTGGGGTGGGGGGAATTATTACCGCCGATTTTTTTGTATTTTGTATTTGTCTATAAAAACTCGGCCTTCCTCTCCCGCGCGCCCTTCGCATCTCGCTCAAGTTCTGTGCCTAGGTATTTCTCACAAGCTTCTGCATCGTTTATCATTTGATGTTTTTCTAACCTCTTAATGTGCTTTCAGATGGTGATCACTTCAATCACTGTCGAAAACAATTGGAGATGCTTCAATGTTTTTTTTTTTTTTTTTTTAAGCAGGGTTGCCTAACCCAAGCTCACCTAAACCGCGCGATTCTAGCCTATCCACGTGTCCAGCCACGTCATCAATTTTTAATTATAGCCGTCAGATCTCTTATTTTCCAATCTGACGGTCATGAAAAATAGATATTGTGTGGAAATTACTTTCCATCTTCTCCGACGATGACTATGGCTATGGCTATGCAAAGTGGGTTCTTCACATTCGCATGGCGTCTCTGCATGTTTTTCATATAACAAGCAGCGAGTACATAGTTTTCACATGTTTTTTTTTTTTTTTTTTTTTTTTTCGCTTCTGGTTTAGGGTTTTGATTGGAGCTACGGGGTGTGTGTTGAAGAATGAGGGCCCAAGGATGCGGTTCAAATCCATGGAAAGCCGTCAGGTATGGAAGCCAGCAGAGCAGGTACTGCAGTTTCTAAGCAACTGTCCTGTAGCTAGGAGCTGTATATGGATGCCGAATATGTTGTAACAGATGTAGATTGGGAAAAACACCCCATAGTGAAGACTGCAGTGATGCATTGGTATATCGTAAGCCTGCATATTATGTTTCCTGCTGTTTTTGTTACTATATCCAATTTTTTACAATTACATGATGAGTCCATAATCTTCAAAGTGGTGTTGTTAAGGATTTGGAATTCATCTTCAGGTCAATGTCCCGAAAGCAAGCTATTTTGGCTTTGAATTTCCAGCTTACAAGATGAGGTACATATGTATTTACAAGTGTCTGATGCCATGGAATTTATTTGCAGCCTGATATTTCTTCTACACTTGATAGCAATATGATAGATTTGACCATGCCGTTTCCCCAGAGTATACTTCTTCTCTTTCTTATTTTTCAAGCAATAGGGTTGAAAGCATCTGGATGAAGATATTATTTAGTTTGGCAATGCAGGCAAGAAAATTGTGCAGCAAACAATGCAGCCACTCTGGGGATGAAGAATCCGACCATAACTGTCATGTCTGCTTTCTCTTTTATAAGGTACATGCATTTGATTCGTTTTTTCCATTGATCTATATGGTTTCCATATTCTATAGTTGATAGTATATGGCTGAATTTGGTCTGTCCATATTTGAAACGTGTGCCATGATTATGTAGGAAAGATTCTTGCTTCTTTAAACCTAGTCAAAGGAGATGAATCCAATTTTTTAAAGGACTGCCTCAATCAGGTTTGAATGCTAAAGCTTTGCTTCTCCAGAGCAAAAGAATCCTGACCTACTTGTTCTTACTCTACACCCGGGGGGTTCACCTATATAAGATACATATATGCCACGTGCGTGCTCAGGGTAATAAAAAAACCCATCTTCTACGCATATCCGAGGCAATAAAACACCCTTTTTATAAACCCCTTTTAGTATAACAACCTTATCAAATAGGAAAAGAGTAATAAAAATCCCTTTTTATAATCCCCTTATGGTATTGTACGTACTCAGAAGGTAATAAAAAAAACCCTTATGGTACACTCATGTGGTTCATACCACATACCCTATGTGAACCCCCCTTGACTCTACAATAAATTCAGAGCTTCGTCTTATAACAAGGTGAACATTTCCTTCACTAAGTTATGAGTATTGATTCTACTTCAGTATCTGATGTAAGACGCATTAAACTACATCATGATGCTCGCTCAATTCATCAAGGAATGGAGAAGTGAGTTACGTGAGGCCACATGAAAGTTCAATAAATAACACTACAAGAGGAAGGGGGTATTAGAGTCAGCCATAGCGTCAGATGGATATTTTGGGTGTTTTTTGAGGTGAAAACATTGTTCTGTAGTTAACAGCAACAGTTATGGTCATATAATTCTCTAATGCTAATTCTAACGCTATGTCTGACTCTATGAATGACGCTATATCATTTTACTCAAATTGATGCTATACCTGACACTATAGCTGACACAAGAGCTGATGCATTATGAATCAAAGGTGTTTGCATCAGGTTCAAGCATGCATGCCATCTGACTCTAATTCTGACCTTAGTAGTGACGTTACATGTGACTCTAATGTGGACATGAAATTTACCTCTACGCTTGAATCTATGCCTGACTTTAATGTTCACCTCGACCCAGCTCTATGTCTAATACTACTCTGGTTCTAATTCTGACTACTGACTCTATGCTCGACGCTATTGTTGACTTTATTTCTAACCCTACGTTTGACACTAACTTTGATTCTAATTCTGACTCTATTGTTGACTCTATGTTTGATGCTATTATTGACTCTATATCTAACCCTATGTCTGACGCTAGCGTTGACTCAAACGATAGTATGCACTCTACTATTCATGCTAACATGTGATCTCACTTAGAACGCTATTCTATATTTGATGCTATCATTGGCCCTATGTCCAACTCTATATAATTGACCTATATAGTATACACTCTAACTAGTCGTGCAATTTATTATTCATTTTAAACTTTTTTGAATAATCTCACAAGGCCCCCAAAAATTAACTTACATTCATAATCACGATAGAAATGAGTATAAGAGCGATTTTTTATACATGCAACTCATAATATCAACAAAAACCATATCTGAAACATCGTTTTGTGAAAACACTACTAGTTTGATTTTAGTTCTTATACTAATTTTATATCTTACACTGGTTTCTTAAAATTATTACTAGGTCATTAGGTGGTTTTTAAGCGTGCATTGACAAACTTATAATTTAAGATGATTTTACATACTAGTTATCATTAATCATATATTCTTTTTAACATGGTATTAATGCTTCCAAGTTTTTCAAAAACCATGTTCGATTTTGCAAGGGTGATATGGTTTTTGGTATATGCTTACTTAAGTATGTTTGTTAGTAGTCTATTATGCTGGTTATATAGTTGGTTGCTTTTTTTGTATGCATCTTTGAATCCTTAAGTCACTACTGATTTTGAGCATAGTTTTTTACGTTAACTAGTAGTTTTTAATAATGATAAACTTATGCTATATGTACATTGACTGTTTTGATGTCGTTCATGAATTTGTACCATAGTTTTAGGTTAGGCCACATAACTCGTTCCTCTGGAGATGCCAAGCTTGTAATAGATTTCAATGGTATTCATGGTCTGCTCAAACCATCCACTTGTCCTTGCAAAATCAAGGTTATTCTAGTTATAATGTAAGTAGCTTTTTGAAGGGTGAAGAAGATACCAATTTTCCTGCCACATAATCTACATATACCATTAACTATAGAACTGATGGTCTTCTGCCGTAAAGAAACCAAGCCGTTTGGATGGATCTTTTGGACACCCATTAGAAATTATTTTGGTTGTCCTCACCTCAATCATGTCCTTCCTGCAACCTCTCCATGACAACTTTCTCATTATCTAATCAAACGCAAGCTTATTGCATGTGAAGGATATTTAATGTGATATCTTCCATTATCTGATAAAATACAAGTTAATCTAGGTTTAATGTTAGGGTGTGAATAAGGTCCACAACAATAAGTGTAATAAGTCTAATCCATAGAGGTGAAACAACCCCAGTAACATGCTAGTACCTCGCGCATTTGTATCATGTTTGGCATTGAGCACTCTATAACTTAGATATTGAATGCTTTGAAATACATGTTGTAGTTTTCTTTGCATCTAGGACAAATATCAGGATACTAATATAATTTAGATATTGAATTCTTTGAAATACATGTTGTAGTTTTTCTTTGCATCTAGGACAAATATCCGGATACTAATACTTCCCATCATTTGCCACAAGTAGGACAAGGTTGCATCTTCTACATGGTACCTTACCCCTTGGATATATATAGAGGAGCCCCTTTTGGGG
>JAANSK020154896.1:0-15167 GCA_011763485.2 Isoetes engelmannii
GGCTGGAAGCGAACCTCATAATTTTTTCGTTTAACGCCGGGTTCTGGAGGCTTTTTTGCTTGGGAGGGACCTTGGCCATTCTAAAAGTGCCTTGTATACGCATCCGACAAGCTATTTCGAGCAGAATGAGAATGTACGGATTCTCAAATTAATGAATTCGTGCATCATTGTTTTTTAGTTTTTCCTTGCTTAGGAAGATAACACATGCGATCTGCTTGAACATGGTTGCTTGAGCTCATGTTCTAAGGATCGCCTTGGCGATCCTTCGGAGTTTAGTTTTTTAATAGATAGCAGCTAAGGATCGTTAACGATTAACGAGAGCCTCTCGAGCAAGGTAATTTGCCAGTTAAGGATTAGCTGGCAAATGTCCTTGCTCTGGAGGTTCACGATGACGATCATTAGCTACTATTTCTCTATTAAAATGTTCTAGAACCTGAGAATCGTCGTGGCGAAACATTGGAGCAGCGCTAATTGCCAACTTATTTAGCTCTCAATTAGCCGTGTTTCAAAGATTGCGGTGGCGATCTTTGAGACTAGTAAACTTAAACTCTCCCAGAGGGAAACCTTAGCAGTCTTTCCTTGTTTTCCTTCTGTGTCCAGCAAATTATAATATTGCTCTTCCCTGCCTTCCCTAGGAAACACAACAAACATAGCATCCTTGAGTAGCACTGAGGTAGACACGGCTTGAGAGGTCTTCGTCCTTGTGCGGCAACATGTCGCCGACAATACAAGCCATACTTCATGCTCCAACCGGCTCTTTGCACCTGGCATCAACACATTTTCATCTGGAATATATCTTCGCAGAATGCGCATACTGCCTAATGGCAGACATGGACCTGCTCCTAAAAATGCCGCTAGCATTTCCCGTGACAGATTATCAGGATGTGATGCTTCACACACGCTCGCTCCTTAAAGCGCTACTCCGCTACCCAGCCTATGTGAGATACGAAAATCAGCGAAAATGCAGCGTTTGACCCATTTTGTGTGGGTGTAACCCTCAAATATGTATAAGACATTTTATTACGTCCAAAATTGGATGTCCGCCATGTAACCCTTTTGTGCTAATATAATATTGGAGTTGTCTTTTTGTACGCTTTCCAAAACAGTCATCTCTAAGTGTTCATGAGCATAACATCTCGTAGAGACCACCATGGCGATCTCTACAAGCTGTCTTCCTCAGCACACAAGTCATCTATGTAACTTATTCGTGGTACTAATTATAGTATTTGTTATTCTGCATCTCCGTAGGATCGCGCTTGCGATCCTACCGAGTGTCGCGTGCCCCACAACTTAATATGTGTTCATGTATTTGCAGCATCTGAGATATGCAACGAGCTCTGCGAGCATGTCCCAACATACAATGTTGTCACTCCAAACATAGAGAAGTTAATAGTGTATGGAAATAGCGCAGGCGGTACCATATACGAAAGGGGACAAAAAGAAAGGATCTGTGCTTGTTCATAACGGCTGCTGGTAAGTACGACGCAACCATAATAGCTTGAAATTGTAATATCGATGTGGGTCGGCAATATAGAGCCAATCGAAGATGCAACTATATTGCTCGTAGAAGGCATCTCCCGACAACCAAATGCAGTGGAGTAGATATGATCCTTCCATAATGTGGACAAGCACGAGCAAGGTTAAGTCCGGCAGAAAGGACCACCGTGCCAAGGGTTACAGTTGGGTGCTTCCATCCAATGAATCCTTGGAAGCTGCTGGTATAACATGCAATGAAGACATTCTTTGTGGATTCACAGCATGCAGAGAATACCTCACGAGCGAAAAAAAACCCCTAAATTGCGCAATAAAGGCCACCAAAGATGACAAGATCCCACACACATGGACGACACCTGGTTAGCGGCAAAATCTAAGGATCTTAAACTAGACAGTAGAGCAATGGTTTCTGAGCCCAACCCTTGCACCAGTCAGTTTGAGAATGTGCGTACACCTGCAATGGATGAGACTGGAACTTCAAATGTTACACTGATCATAGCCACGCAAGCTGAGGTCAGAGAAAGTGACGTCGCCTAAGTGTCAAAGAAGAGAAAACAAGCCGAGCATGTCTCCATGACAACGTCGAGTGCCACCGCCAGTAAATGTCAGGTTTTACCAGAGTTCCTTAGGCCAAACTCTAGAGTCCCAAAAGGCTGCTCGCGAACCAACACCACTCTCAGCTGCAGTTCAACGCAGTGGATAAAAAATGGACAGCCCAACAAACCGCCGCCTTGAAGCTGGAGCAGTACAAGAAATTTTATCTGATGGGTGTCACCTGGTTCAGAGATGCCAGCATTTTTTATTGTAGACCCGGCCCCTCCTACATGACTCACAGGGGTAGATCTAACGAGCATGCAAAGACATTGATGACCTCGTTCAGGAACTCTCCTCACGATGTCCTCACGCTCGCGGTCTGGTTCCGTTCCGGCAACTGGAAAATTAGTGACATGGTCCTATCCGACAGAACTCCAAGGCAAGAAATATTACATTGTGTCAGGCAAAAGTTCCATTTGTGCAGCTCAGATATTATGTGGAAGATTCGGATCCCCGGAATAGAAAGCCGCCATTGCTAGCATGTATGGCTTAAGACGGGCATGGATTCTCAATAGGAACCTCGCAAATACTTAGTAGTCGCCCATATCTATCAAATGCAATGAAAGCATTGTGACCACGATATATGAGGAGCCTCTCATCGAAAAACTCCAGCAACTGAGACACCAACATCAAGCCCTCGGCTCACCCGTGCAGGGCAAGTCTGGCAACTGGTAGTTATATTCTTCGTTTAGTGTCATTAGGTGATGCTTTAGTTTACCTCATGATGATCGTGGTAGCGATTGTGCAGATCAACTTATATGTGTTCCCTTTGATCGGTGAAGCTACTGTAGTCTAGCTCCTCATGATCGCGATCGTGATCATGTGGACCAACTACTATAGTCTAGGTTTGCTAGATACAATCACATTGGCGATCTTACTGATCTCATGTCATTACCCAGGAGTTCCACGAGGTTGCGACGACCACTCTGAAGGTGATAGAGCTGAAAGGCGAGAAGCAATGAATCTTCCTACCCGAAGCAACCTGGTCTAAGATGTTGACTGTGGTAAACAAGTGGGTCCAGAAGGGGGATGACGACCAGCAGAATCTAACTGAGAAGCCGACCAAGGATTTATTCAACAAGAGTTTCCTTCGTGCTCTGAGGGGTATGTCTACCAGCGAGATAGATCGTTTGATGGACGAGATAATTAACCACACCTGCTTCCTTAAGATCACTTCAGATTACACTGGTTGTTCTGGGTACAAGCTACGGGCAATCAATTTGAAAACACTGGCCCTGATGGAGCGCGAAGTGCTTCACCATGTCAATTCTAGCAAAGAAGTGCAATTTCTCAGTTTCCAGAAGTTTTTGAAGTCATTTTCAGTGTTCACAGAAGAGCGTCTACTTGAGATTGTTGGGATCGATCCTAGTTACATCAGGGACAAACCATTTAAGGTACACTTCCAGCGGCCATGCTGACTTGTATTGGCTATATCATGATGCCAGATAAGGATAGGGACAGATAACAGGCAAGAAATAGGGTCCACCACTGCACGCCAACTGGCATTCCCATTACATTTGTTTTGGAGCATGCTCAGTTGATCTGTGTCGACATGCGGGGCTTCAAAGCGGATTGGACTGTTACCCGGTTCCTTGATCTGTATGTAATGGTCTTGCCAATGGCAACGTATAGTGCATTTCACCTTATCATGCTACTTCTTCCCGACTACATGCCCAACTGTCTCCATAGCCAAGTGCAGCTCGAGGGGGGCACCTACGAAGCCCCTGGATTTGAGAACAAGAAGCACATCAAACAACACCAATACTTTGTCACCGACACTTGATTTCTAGAGATGATGACAAAGTTGGAATTTGGGGGCAAGTCTAGATCTACGTTCTTTCTTGCCAGCTCATCCATTATAGAAGTACCCATACCACCCTAGAAATGCACAGGTGATATATGGAGGCAGACAAAAAAGAGTGAAAGCATAAGAAGAAAATGTTCGGGGATAGAATGAAGTACCGTTGGATGCAAACGGAAGGGGATGAATTATTTCAACCACAAATGCAGACGTCCTTTGCATTC
The DNA here is from genome assembly GCA_011763485.2 of Isoetes engelmannii. NCBI lineage: Eukaryota > Viridiplantae > Streptophyta > Lycopodiopsida > Isoetales > Isoetaceae > Isoetes > Isoetes engelmannii. Next base: position 4,114 of record JAANSK020154896.1, read on the forward strand.
TATATTGTGCAGCAACTAGCTCCGCAAGATGAATGCGTGCTTGACATCTCAGATGGTGCATTTTCAGGGTTGCTCTAATGCAGGACAAGAAGAGCGTGACCCAACATGATGACAAAAAGGCAAGGTTCCTGCAAAACTTATTCGCCTACCTTGGGAAGTTAGCAAAAGAAGAGCCAGAGGAAACTGATGAAGATGTAGTGAAAGATGTTGATCAAGACAGGGGTGAGCCTTCTGGAGCAGCTAAGGATGCAGCCATAATGCAGGAGACAGTGATACTAGATGACTTGGACGCTATCTTCAACAAATATGACGGTCCTGAATATGCGGACACAGACTGAAGAAAGGAGAAACCAGAGCCACCACACTAGACAAGGTACGCAGAGGTTTAGATAAGATGGACAGGGACATTGTCAGTGTGCAGCCTCTTTTCTTAGGTCTGGAAAATTTAAGCAAAAATTTGGATGAGGTCATGCATGTAATTAGTTGTGATTCCATACAGGGATCACCGGGGGAGGTAATGGACGCCCAGTGAGACAAGGATGCGGACCGTTATGACGAATCTCAGGATTTGATTAGCATGTGCGATAGCATGCAACACAGGCCACTCGAGGACTTGCACAGTCCTTTGCCTGGAGACCTTGTAGACTGGCACAGGGTCCACCGGCTCTGCGGATATGGGTATGGGAGATTGATCACGTAAGAGATTGACTCCAGAAGTGGTAATGTCCATTATATGTACAGAAATTGGGGAAGATCAAATGTGGGTTCCCCTTGAATTGATTGCAATTGCGATTTACATTCTTGAAGGTAGGACGAAGATGCTACTATCTGGCATTGTTCACATTGCATTTATTACAAGCTTTATATTGCCTGGAAGTATTGACTCGAAATTAAAGGTGTCTGTAATTCGTTGCCTACGTCGTGACAACATTGTGCACATAATCGCAACGATGATCCTCTAGGCCCTAAACCCACTGTTTTGAAGCACACATAAGACCCCGAAATATTAAAAAATCAGCCAAATTTTATTGTCCGTGAGTTTTACAGGAATCAAAGCTCAAAATTTCGCGTCTAGTGAACGTTCTGGAGGCTTTCTTGCTTCTCAAACTAAGCTTTATACGCATGCTTCAAGCTATTTGGAGCAAAACAAGACTGTACTTTTTCTCAGATTAATGAATTCATGCTTACATTTAGCTCTGAGGAAATGGTGTATGGGACCTAAAGATACATAGATAGTTTGGCTTTTGCATAAAAATTTCATCCTAGTAGTTTCTTGCTAGTGAAGTATCTACCAAAATATACATGGTGCCCACGAGACTGCAACTTTGCAACAAGTTGAGTAATAACATAAAAGGAAAGACCTTCTTCTCTCTCAATCTTATCATAGATAAAAAATTTCAAGCAATATCCTAATGTAGATTCACACAACGTCCAAAATTATGCACCAAATTTATGTGGTATTTTGTGGATTGTATATTCTTATAGGGTTGAATTTGTTCCGATCTCTCATCAACAGTCAAGATTTCCAGGAATGAACAATTCTATGAAGTTTATGTTCAACTCTTTCTCAATTCCTTTGAGTTCTTAAAGCTTGTATTCTCCACTCTTTTTTTGTATTGGCCTATAAGCATTATTCCGGATATGCAAAAACCTCCTAAGCTGCTGAAATCTTTTCAAGGTCATGAACTTGTCAAAATCTAGTGAAGATACAACACCTATAAGTCATCGCTTCCAAGATTGCTCTAACCTAGGATAAGGATGCAATGTCATAGCAATAACAAGCCCTATCATCTTGTAAAATTCTCTTATAACCATTGATGTCCAAGGTCTACAATCTTTCTGATTTCTTAGCAATCTATCCCTCTGCTCTTCTGCGTATCTATTTGTCTCCTCACATATGCTTGATAAGAATATTTGACTAAGAAATATTGATAAAAAGACGGAATGGGAAAACTTCTTTGTACCTTCCAAAGCTGGTCCCCGTTTATGCTTGGAAGTGAATAAGTACATCCCATGGAAGATTCTGATCGCCTAGCTTCCAATCAGCCATGATAGGACCATTATCAGTTCTGCCAGCAATTTTATCTCTTCTCAAAGGCAGTCCTTCCATTTCCAGTCCTCTTTTTCTTTCAATGCTTCATCATCACTAGGAGAAAAACCATAAGATACTTTCTCGTCTGAGCATGCATCGGTGTCTAAAGTTCATCACCTCCAGCAATTGTTCTTATCAACTTCTTCCTTGGTTTGCTTTTGCAGGGCCTTCCACGACTTCTTTTTGCTTCTCTTCGACGAACAAATTTCTTTGTCTTTTTTCGTGGTCTGCCTCGACGAGGCCTAGAAATAGTAGCAACATCTCCATCAAAATCAGCCACAACTATCTCTGCAACTAGCAGCAGACTGTAACCTTGTGCTCAGAATAGCATCCGTTTGATTGTTATCCATGTCTTTGATGATTGAATTTGATCCATGTCTTTGATGATCCATGTCTTTGTGTTTGATGATTGAATTTATTAGGACTAGGTTGTGGAGTAGACTGCACACGATATTTGACAATGCTTTTTAATTTGTGGAATGCATGTACCTAAAACAATTGTACATAACATTAGAAAAATTAAATAACTGACCAGCAAGAGCTCATAAAAAGATGCTTACTTGGACTAAAATTAGCCACTTCAAAATCTTTCATTATAAATGATGTAATATCACCTTCAGGAACCTCATGGGAATCTGTAGCAAGAGATAAGATATGTCAAACAAAAATATGGACAATGGTCAAAAACTTGTATGATTGTCTAAATGTTGCAGATATTTGTCTTGTATGCTCAATATGCTCAAGAGGAGATTGCTTTTGAGAAAAACGTCATTTTGTAAAAGACCTGTAAGTTTAGCATGTTTCAACTACTTATCCAGCTTAACATGTTCCAATACTTAGATATATCTGTTAGACCATACAACCTAATCAATCACTACTTTATTATGCATTGCCTTGGAACCTGCCATTCAAAAATGTAATGTACTTCCATATGCTTGAACAGCTCAAGAATTTCATCCCTAATGAACATTCTAACATTTTAATCCAAAACTATTGTTTGTGCCAACATGTTCCTCAATGTTTAATCAAAACTTCAAGACTGAATCTTTCAACTCTGACTGGTAATGTTGTAGGCAGTCTGTTTATTGACAGCAGATATCTATTATAAAGCCAAAGCAAAATCTACATTTACCTAGTGACCATTAGCAGTATGCAACCATAGATATCTAGAAAACCCACTAATCTATCTTATCCCCCCCGAACTCAGATAGCCTGGTGTCTATGTCGATTGATCGTGTGGTCAAGGGCCCTTGTCTACGCCCGAGAAGCAGCGCCGAAGAGAAGTTAACCTCTGCCTCTATTGCAGTGGAGTTGGTCATATCACTCGTGGATGTCCTGTTAAACCCACAAGACAGTCGAAAAACTCCAGGGACCAGTCCGAATAGTATGAGTCTCTTCACGGCTAACCCCCATTTCTCAGACTCCTCCCGCATATAGTGAAGAGTTTATTCCATCTGATAAGGTTATTAAAGAGTTTTGTATCCTATATAATTGGAGTCAGAGGCTGGGAAGTTAGATGCATTGGCACAACTCGTTAGTGGTGCAAATGCTTGCTTTATGGATAGTGTATTCGCTTCTAAGCATGCCACCCCTAGAGCAGAGTTGAGCATCCCAGTTCTGTTGGTGTGATTGATGGACGTGAAATATCCTCGTGCCCAGTCACAGAATGTACTGCACTTCTTCGGGTTCTGTTCGAGGGATCGGCTTGTAGCGTTTCCTTCAATCTCATCGCCAGCCCACATGCGCTTGTAGTCTTGCGTCTTCCCTGGCTCGAGTTGCATAACCCGCAAATTGATTGGCGCGCTAGATCTTTTCTCTTTGCTGGTTCTACATCTAGTCCCAGTTCGTCTGCAGTTCATGCAACCTCGCCTGCATCGCCTCCAGTTCGTGCAGTATTTTGGGCTCCTGATTGTGCTCTTCTTCATGTTCTAGGTTTCGTTTCTGCTCCGTGCCCTGATCTGGTTCCCATCTCGATTCTAGCCCATGCCCCGGATTCTGACTATGTTCTGGATCCGGCCCCAGTTCCAGCTCTTGTTTCTGCTTCAGTTCCTCCTCCAACTCCTGCTCCTACTTCTATCCATGTTTCTATTTATGTGGAAGCTCCTTCATGCTTTAAGTTCCGTATCTCGAAGATTTCCCTTCGGGAGTTTATTAAATCCGGAAGGCAAGATCCAAGTTCGGTATTTGCAATCCAAGTTCATCCGTTGACTATCTCTGCACCAGTGAAGTCTGCTCCAATGCTCCCAGATAAATATGGCAATTTTTCTGATGTTTTTGACAAATTCAAGTCTAGCAAGTTCCCCGAGCATCGTCCATACGATTGCCCTATTGATATGTGACCCGAGACGATGCCACTATACGGTTCTATATATGGTCTATCTCCCGCTGAGTTGAAGGTTTTGCGGCATTATATTGAAGACAATCTAGCTACTGGCTTCACTCAACACTCGCAATCCCATGCTGGAGTGCCTACCTCCTTCATAAAAAAAAGGGGATGATTCCCGACGTCTAGTCGATTGATTATCGCGGCCTCAATAAAATTACAGTGCCAAACCGGTATCCAATTCCCTTGATTCCAGATTATTGGAGCGGCTTTAAGGTGCACGCTATTTTACAAAAATTGATCTTTAGGGTGGCTATAATCTTATCCAGATTCGTGAGAGTGATGAGTGGAAGACGGCGTTCTGTACTCGGTATGGCCATTTGGAGTACATAGTTATGCCGTTTGGACTCACCAATGCTCCAACAGTCAGCATATGGCCAATGATATCTTTCGAAAGTTCTTGGATATTTTTATTTTCATCTATTTGGATGATACTCTGATTTATTCAAAGACTCTTGAAGAACATGAGAGGCATGTCGGCAAATCCTCCAGAAGCTTCGCGAGCATGGGCTATATGGCAAGCTTGAGAAGTGCCAGTTTAATCAAGATTATGTGGAGTTTCTTGCTTACCACATCACTCCTCATGGAGTCTCTATGGATCCCGAAAAGGTCCGCACTATTTTGGATTGGCAAATATCTTCTTCCGTCCGAGATATTCGGGATTATTCAGATACTGTCCTTCCTTTGACATGCCTCACGTCAAAGGATGTGTCATTTGAATGGAGTGTGGAAGCAAAAACCGCTTTCGTGACCTTGAAGCATGCTTTTACCATAGCACCAGTTCTTGTCAGCCAACTCTTCACGCCCATATGTTGTTGAAGCAGATGCTTCTGATTTTGCTCTTGGTGGCATCCTGTCAATCTGACTATATCAATCCTTGTGCGGAGTCCCATCTTGACAAACTCCAGGCTCTTCAATCAGATCTTTAGCACCACCTTTTTCAGGCTCAAGAACGCTATCGGCATTATAATGATCTGCATTGTCAAAAAGCTCCTACCTTTCATGTTGGTGATCTTGTCTGGCTTCTGCGTAGGGAATCATGGCTCAGGTCAGTGACGTGGGGTTTCGGCTCGAGCTCCGTCCAGCTGTTCGGCTACATCCAGATTTCATGTGTCACTATTGGAGCCCTACACACCTAACCCCTTCCCAAATCGTGTTCCTCTGGCGCCTCTACCAGTGGAAATTGTGATCACGAGGAAGTCGAGGTTCGCGAGATTTTGGACTCTAAGTTTTTGTGTCGGCAGTTATATTACTTTGTTGATTGGAAAGGATACTCTCTAAGTGACCGGGACCTAGGAACCTGCCGAGAATTTGACTACTGCTCCTGACAAGATCGCGAAGTTCTACCATCGTTATCCAGACAAGCCAAGTCCAAGTACTTCGACTCCAGCCCTGAATACTTAGCGTTATCGTAAGAGGGGGACGGTTTGACGAACCATACAATTATTATACTCATATGTACAAAAAATGGTCGTCACACGGATGCAAAAAGGCAGTTGCATCACACGGATGCAAAAAGGAAGTTGCACAAGACAGGGTTTGAACTCGCAACCCTCTTGTTGCAAATCACACACCAATACCAAGTGCACTACCATTATTTGTAAAAGACATTACCTTGCATTTTCCTCATATGCACAGCAACTTCCAGGAAGTCCTAGAACATTCCGGAACCTATGCGCATGTGCAACACTTGGCAAGATCTCACCCATTGGAGTGGCACGATCTGTACCGTTGGTCTACATATATATAGAGGAGCCTCATTCTCGCCAAACCATTTCGGTTCAATGCCAGTCTTGAGCCTTTTAGGCATCTATCTTGTATTTCTGCTTGCCTCTAGGCCATTGTATTTTTCATTCTTCTTTATATACAAGATTCTTCAGATATTCCTTGCGTATTTCTTGCATATTTTCTACGTATTTTCCCTTGTTTTTTGCGTGGGTTCACGACAGATTAGCACTTTGTTCACAGAAAGCTTGCATTTTCATTGCTTTTATCTGTGTTTCTTGTCATCTCGCCTCACTAACAGGGAAAATGACACTGTTAGTTTTCCCTCCACCTTTTTCTTCACATGTAAAATAAGGGGTCTTCTGAGGCAATAAAGGCGTTTCAAAAGTTTCACACGTCCTTTTGACTTAAAAAAACTCCATGCGATGGGTCTTGCATACGGCCCACTTTAATAAAATGAAAGCTTAAGTGAGTTATTCAGTGGGGCACGGAGGAAGACTTGCAGGGCAAGGACGTGAGGTTCTGGGTTGTGGATGGGCAACATTCCGTGAAGGCAGGTCAAGCATTTTAGAGAGAGAAGGAGGTCCCACAGAGGATAAAGGATCGATATTGCAAACGGGAGTGCAGAGTGTTGTCGATGGAGATGCCGCCCACTGAGCTTGCTAGTAGCAGCCACTGTCAGAATACTATTGCAGCAAATGCTAGCTACATAAGATAACAACTCCTTTATTCCTACCTTCTCGAGGGCTTTCTCGACTCGTGAGTCCCTCTAGTCCTTTGTTCTTGCCTCCTAGAGGGAGTCGAGAAAAACCTCAACGTGCCTTATTCGGGCTTTTCTTGTGGCTTTTTCGACTCACGAGTCGAGAAAGGCCCGAGTGCGTTGATCATGCCTTTCTTGTGGGCTTTCTCAACTTGCAAATCGACCAAGGCCCAGACTTGCGAGGCGAGAAAGGCCCCGCGTCAGACTCCTGAGGCATGACATATTTTGACTGATGATTATTCTCTATGGTAGAAACTTCAATATGCTTGGCAAACAGATGATTTATCTTCAGGTAACTTCATTGAAGTAAGAGAACCCTTTAATAAGAGCATAAAGGTTAAAGAACTATAAGGAACCTCAACTCTGAAAACCTATATTTTAAAACAATGAATTCGAGGAAGTGTTAGAAAGGCTCGTTATATAAAGCATATAGTGCACAATAACAGTAGGGAAAACTACCTAAATGCTCTATTTATGGCTAGTATTACTGGCATAGCCAAAGAGCGGTCTGATACAAGGAGAGTAGGTACTCCTATTTTAATACTTATATAATAGTGTGTAAGCATGTTCAAAAGCTTCAGACAACCATAGCCAAAGAGACAAGGTCAGAAGCAGTCCAAGGAGGAGGGCAGAAAGTGATGACATAGTTAGAACCAGAGGGGCACTGATAAGCGAACCCCTGATCAGAAGTAGAAGTGATAGCCTTAGGACAGGAATCTCTAAAAATGCCCAGGCTCCATTCACACTGCCCATAAGCAAGGCAAGAGCTTTTGCAACCCAAAACGCCGCTGCTAGACCGGATCTGAAGATCAGCCGGGCACCGCTCATTCACATCGGAAACACAGCCAGCGGATTGGCAGCTTGGATTGGTCGGATAAACCCGAATCGGCAGATTATACCCATCTAGAACAGACACAGAGTACACATCCGGCTTGCCGGAACCCGCATTCAGGCTGCCGAATTGCACCAGCGTCGCCGGCGGAGTGCCGCCAGTCGAACAGCCGAATTGGTTGCTGCAATCGCCGCTGTTGCACTTGAATGCCGACCCTTTTGGGCTGCACTCTCTTCGCCCCCAAATCCGGCCAACCCAGTAAGTGGGTACTGTTATGGTTGTCGTTTCCCATTGATTGTTCAGCGCTGCTCCTCCGTCGCCCAGCTTTGGGAAATTTTGATTCGGTATCCATGCTGGATACACCGGAAATGGACACCCGTTTACTAGCTGTATGTTTACTACTCCTTCTGTTCCTGCATTTTTACCACTGCCCATTTTCAGTTTGTTTCATACAAGGATTACAGAACAAAGCTTCCTCGGATTTTATTCTATTTTGTTAGCAAAATATCAGATTTTGTTATACCTGATGCTTTCAAACAGATTATTGCCAGCAGCACTACCGTTGCCTTTGATCCCCCACTAAACCACGCCATGCTTATGCTTTGTTGCATTATGGTGCTCTGCTCTTATATACCCATGATATACATAATCTGCTCTGTTTTTGCAGCTCCTGTTCTATCAAGACACGTTTTTACTGATTCCTTTTATTTTAAACGCTTTTTGAGTGGCAGCAACTCATCCACCTGAAAAGCATATGCTTTCCTTTTATTCGGCTTGTTGTCAGATTATAAGTTTTCTTGTTTTCGCATGTTGCATGTACTTCTAAGTTGTTGCAAATGGTGCCAAGTCTACAAGGATTAATGTCCAATCACCTTTTGGGTTGCCCTAAGGGCAGACCCTAGAAGAGAAAGAGAGGAAATGAGAATATCCCAAAAAAATATCGAATGCAAGGTCTCGATCGAAGCAAAAGTTAAAATAAACGCACGAGATCCCATTTCAATGGGTTGAGATAAGATTAAAAAAAAAAAAATTCTACAACCCTCTCTTCATTCTATAGTAGCAAATTCTATTTCGGAAGTAGCAATTGTTACCTTGAAGACGCAGTTGCATGGAATGTTGTATTTAAACATAAAGGCCAGCATCCCAAACATGGTAATCTCACTAAGAACTTCCATCCCTGAATTGTCCCACTGCAGCTCAGTTCCAATCTGAGGCCTCCTGTGCTTCAGATTCTTCCCCTGGTCCGATTCACCAAATCCCCTATGCCTGCTGTCGATTCCACCACCAAATATTTTGCTCCTGAACCTTAAGCTAGGACTCTATCAATTCTTCCTCTGAATCGAATCTCTGTCCACAAATCGACCAGTATGGTTTGTCCCTTGGCCGGATACCAACAGTCCTCCTTTTGGCCTTTTCCAATCCTCGCTCCCTTGGCTGGATACCAGCAGTCCTCCTTTTGGCCTTTTCCAATCCTCGCTCTGCAATCCGACAATCAGACTTGCTTCAACAATTCTGCTTGCTTCCTCAGGGCGATTCGTCCAGTTCTTCCTCTTTCCTTTTAGTCTCTTTTTCCACCAACATAATTGCCACATCACCACAAGTTATATTGCAATGGTTATATTATTATTCTAGTGTGTAGGTTGATGCATTCTAACAACTCCCCCTCAGCCTGTACACTCAATGACTCTTACCTGCGCTTTGGCATCCACTAGTTTAGGCTCTGCCAATACCTTGTTGAGCATATCCGGTTGTTGTTGAGCATATCCGGTTGTTGCATCTTCGTCGAAATGTAATGTACGTCAATTTCCCCTTTTGCCACCTCATCTCGAATAAAACAGTGATGAATCTCTATGTGCTGGATTTCTGCTCATCGCTACTCCACTTTTGTTATCACAATACAAAGGCGTGGCATTAGCACATACCATACCAAGTTCTGCCAGCATTCTCTGTATCCAATAACTTCAGAGGCCACTAGTGATACTGCTACATACTCTAACTTCACACTTGATTTGGCTACACAATCTTGTTTCTTGCATCCCCAAAATATTGCTGCATTTCCAAGTTTACAAAAGTACCCTGATGTTGATTTTCTATCATCTAGGTCACCTCCCCAATCCGCATCAGCAAGACCTACCAACTCTGGTATTAAGTGGCTGGGGTTCGGGCTGATTGGGCCTTGAGCAGATTCACTGGATTCAGTAATCTTTTGTGCTCGAGGGATCAGCCTGCTCAGTGTCACGCGGGATTATAGAAAGACTTTAGGGAAACTTTGCAACAAAAGAGATGAATCACACAAATTTGAACATCTAATAGAACTTCGCGCACATAATAACTTTGCAGACTCAGGTACTCTGCAGAAATTACTCAAATCTTGAAACACTTAGACAATCTTAGGCAGGTAATGATAGAACTTCATTCATATATGAAAAATACATCGATTTAGAAGGTAATACTCATAAAAACAAGAGAGAATCAAAATTCAGAGGCGTAATAAGAAACAAGACTGTCGGTAACTAAGGGCGACCAATCTTGGACTGTTCTTCAATCAGAAGTGAAGCCTTTTATAGATCACTGGGTCTTGGCTTGATGGCGACGTGAGTCCCCCACTCCACGACTAGCTGAAGTTTGTTGGGTCTGGTTAGAGGTCTCGATCTGGAGATAATTGAATTTGTTGCAACAAAAGAGACCCCTAAGTACCAATCCTGGTCGTGGGTGTGCCCGAAGCCGTGCCAAGGATCGTGTCCGTGGCCGTGTTGAACATCGTGTGCATGGCCAGGATCGTGTCTTTCCTATTCGCGTGTCGTGCTCAAAATCATGCAGCCCTTCGTGTCATCGTGTTTGGTTGTGTGCCTTACTTTCCTTGGCACGATGGTTCCCCTTCATCTGCCTGATGATGACCCATAAATAGTTGGGCCTCTGTATAACATTGACTCGGGGTCAATGTTAACACTGCCCCCCACTGACTTAAAATTCAGTACCCTGAGGAGCATTGGGGCATCTTCCACAGGAGGCCAGTCTTTTTCTGAAAGTTTTTGCTAGTCTTATTGCACACTGTGGGGATGGAGCTTCCGCCTTTAATAGCCGTCATGATAGGCAGGTTGTTTTTTAACTTGCATACATACTTGATGGGGCGTAAAAGATTGGCCACTACTTATCTTGGATAAAGTGTTGACCGTAGTTTGGCCTGGCCATTTTTCAAATTGTTGCACTGAGGGGTTGTAACTTAAATGGCGAAACCACATATTTATTAACCCCCCCTCCC
>JAANSK020155007.1:0-15165 GCA_011763485.2 Isoetes engelmannii
AGTGACATGTCAATTTTTCAAAATCTCTCTTCATGCAAAAGTTTGAACTAGTTTAGGGGGGTCAAAATCACAAAATTCTGTCCAGTTTTTTTTTTTTTTACCTCAATTTGCCTTTTTTTTTTAAAAAAAAGGAATCTTTGGGGAATATTCCTTTTGCTCCCGTTTCAATGCAACTCTCCCGTTTCATCCGCAATCTTGTTAAGAATGATGTGGTGAAAAACGGGATTTTTTGCCGCTTTTGAAAAAGTGCAGACAAAAGCAGCCGTTTCTAGTAATGGTTGGTTTTTTTTTTTAAACAGTATTGATGAGCAAAAACCTAAATCTAAGATACGCTGAATCGCAGTAGATGCAAAGTAAGTGGAAGCATTTAAGCTCTCGTATGCTCCTGATTTAGGAATTTGAAGCGATTATAGGTTGAAAAAATACGCTTTTTAATCCAACAATTTGTGAAATTGCTGGTTTCGCTGCAATAATGAATGCTTAGTTAAATGCTCTTGAAAAAATCAATTTAATTCATCACTTACTGCTACAGAACATGCATTTCAAATAATTAAATTCTCCCAATTAAAATCAGATCAAATCCTATATTGTGGTTTGTAATAGTTAATTACCAACAGCTTCTGCCTCCATTATCTCGTCTTGTGAGGCAGCAGAGCCCCACTAACTGGGACAACATCTGTTGTAGGTCTCCACATATAACGAACACCCTCATTATATGACTGCAAAGTTCCCCAATTATCTTCCTCCACTTTGGATGATCATGTTTCATGTAATTGCCCACTTGCTTTCATCTAGTTCTTTTGACAAGATAGAAAGTAATGCAACTGCATATTCATGCTCTTGTTCAAAATTGTTCAAAAGAATAAGGACTATATGAGTTTTCTAATATATTTCTTCATGGATTTTGAGTAAAACAAGTGCACTTCCTAGTAGAATGATATTAATATGTATTTTTTGTGTACATTTCTGTTTTATTGCCGTTTCCTTTTTCGCCTTAAAAAGTTGACTTGCCGTTTATTTTATTCACGTTTCCGTTCTTCGTAACTACGGGTTTGGCTCTAGCGGGATCGATGTTGAATCTTCACATGCCTTCTCTTGAAGTTCTCTATTATAAAATGCATGGTCTGTACAAGCGATAAATCCCAACAAGAATAAGATAGGATAGGATAGGATAGGACAGGATAGATCACGTCATGTTCGTAATAGCCCACCCCTATTATTACGTGGGCCAATGGCAGGGGGGGCCATTACGCCCTACTCGGGGCTCACCAGGGCATTACAGGGCATAATGGCCTCCCCCGGGCCATTACCCCTTACATTATTCTATAGGGCAATTTGGCAAAAGGGCCACCGAGGCGATTTGAAAACTTTACACACCATTAATGGCACATGTATAATTGGCCCCACACAAACTTTTGCAGTCTCTGCTCTTTCGTCCTTTGTCTTTTCTGAATCAGGAACTTGTGCGGAAGGAGATGCGTCGAAGAAGAGATGAAACATTTTAAGGTCAACGGAGACCCAGCATGAAGGAGCTGCATTCTGCAATAACATTCTTAAGCCTTGGAAAGTTCTGCTCAAGCTGTGTGTCCTTGTGAGGTGAGTATTTTCTCAGGGGTTTGATCTAGTTAAAAATTTTGCCAGTTCTAAGCTATTGATCTTTTGTAGACATACATCAAAATGCGTCACATATGCAGGTTTTATATTTCTCTGGCTTTAGTTCTCATTCCCGCTTGTTGTCATGCAATGACTGAAGGTACTGGATTTTGTTAAGTTTGGTCTGTGCAGCTTTGATATGAATTTGCTTTATATAGCCCCATTTTCATGTTGCAGTTGAATCTTTGCTTGCGTTCAAAGACCATGTTGGTACGAATAACACATATCTTGACTCATGGAAAAATGGCACTGATCCCTGTAAAGATTGGTACGGAGTTACGTGTAGTGGAGGGAAGGTTACTAAACTGTAAGTGTTTAATTTTAGCATAGTAATGCTCTCCCAATTTCTTCTTGAATGTAGAATAGGCACTCAGCTGCAAACACCATTAAAAGCTTAGTAGAAAGATCCTTGGTGTCAAGCTTGGAAATTATCCTCATCATGAATGCCACTGGCTGGGCCTGGTTGTGTCCATTAAAGTGATCAGGGATGTGTGGTTGTTTTTGTAGGTTTTTAGAAAGGGTAAGGATATGCTCAAAAGTCTTTCCGCGAATATTCCAATATGCCAGCATCATCAAGCCTTATGTTTCAAAAATGTTGTTAAGAGGCCAGAAATGAAAGAGACCAACTGCATAAGATCTGTATCAGAGCATGTAATAGGACTATATTTCCACTTGACCCACAGACTCATTGCAGAAACTCATTTCAAACTTATTCACACATGTTGTGTCAACCCGAGCAGCCTTTAAGTGTTGATATGCCACGTCTCGAAAGTTTACCTACTCCATACTGACCTATTTTGTCCTCAAATTGGATCTGTGTTAGGTTTGAAAATTTTAGAACCTCTGAGACAAGTACCATATATTGCTCCTTGTGAGAACTGCAACATAAACTTTTTAAAATGATCGTCACTGTCATGTGGCAAATGAAAATAAGTCATTTTGGAACTGTAGGTAATAGATTACGTTCATTACCAGCATCTGTCTTCCGTTTTTCAAATATATTTCCTTAATGAATTTCTTCATACCAGAATTCTTGCTTCCCTTGATCAAATCTGTTTTCCATTCTCGTTGAAGTATGCAATGTCAATAGCCACTCACTTCTTATTTGTAGGGTGTCTTATATTTCCTCTTGTTAGATTGTTCAAGAAACTCCAGCATTGTAACCAACATAACTTGATGATATCAATAGGATCCATAGGGCAGATGGTCCATATTGGTAATCAATTCATCGCGTTTACAAGAATCAATATTTTTCAACTTCTAATTTGTGGTATACCATATAAATTGTGATGGATCTGCATGTGGTCTGAAGTATTCCTTAAAGACTAATATTGCGATTAGAAGTTCTAACAAGGAAAATGATAATGAAAAGTTTCATAAGCTTTAAGATGCAAAACTTAGAACTTGGTTGGAGTCCAATAAGGTATGCTGCCTAATCAAAGGCAAACCTAGATCTTTATAATGTACATTGTTACGCATGTTTTGCATATTCCAATAAACATTGTTCTAACTATATAGTTCTGTTTTGTAGAAACCTAACTAGTATCGGCCTAATTGGAAAAATACCAACGGAATTAGGAAATTTGGTGAATTTACAAGTCCTTGATCTTCACACCAATAGCTTGACAGGAGATGTACCTTCTTCATTTATAAATTTGGTCAATCTCAAAGCAATGTAAGTACATGGAACCACATTTGAAATGATTCATTTGTAACTGTTAAGATTGCTTATGTTGATTAGGAAGTATGCAAATTTAGATTACATGCCCATGCACTTTATTTGCCTTGAGTTTGAGGGCTAGCCCAGAGACATTTCCCATAACAATACAAGGGGTTTTGGCGATGCTAACAAAACATACATGCAAGCTGAAATCCCTTTCATCTTATCTGACATTTCCGTTTTCTGGATTTTCTCTTCTATTGTATTAAAAAGTCACTAGTTATGTACTAAATCAATTTGTAAGTGGTCGAGAGATCAGTGTTAGAGAAACTTTTTAACACCTATCAGAAAGTCTCCCAATGTTCCTCTATAGCCAAGTTGGGTTCCCCTGGACCTTAAAAGTATAGCTATCTATCTAATAATTGGATAATTTAAATGCCCAGCTGAAAATTTGTACTATCCTTATGGGAAAACACATGAAAATCTTTTACACAATATTTTGCCAAGCATTAACTCAACCGGGAGTTTTAAGTTTTCATTTAGGAAAACATTCTTTATCCCGAAATTCTTCGAACACTGGTTGAGATGAGGCGACCTTTATAATGTTTGTTTTATTCTATTTTGCCCTTTCTATATTAGCATCTACAACGGGTATTACTGAGGGATTATACATAACGACATTTATATGTGCTATTCCAAGACCTATAGGAGAAGCAATGAATTGAATTGGATTGTTGTTTATCATTCACGGAGATCAAGAGGTCTATGGGACTCAAAACAAAAAGACCATGATAAGCACATATTGTGCAGAATTAGTACCTTGACTCGAAAGGTTTTTGAGAAAACTTTACAGTAATAAGCTATTGATTAATATATACATGTCAATGGACATGGCTAATCTCGTCGGTCAAACCTCCATGAAATGCTAGTATTATATCCGCAAAAGCACATGTAGTGGTTGATTAGATGTAATCAAACTGACGTGTTTTGTTCTGTTAGTTGCAAATACTTAATAAGAAGAAGATCATGCTCAGCCACAAGGACATAGTTTACAACACTATTCTTTTTCAGGAGGAGGATAGCCTTTTATGAGAAACCATTGCATTATATAGAATAAATTATGTTTTTTTGTCCAATGTTGCCGGTATACAACATGGGATTGCAAAGCAGCAACGAGCCCAAATGGCCTACAAGTGTGTTGCATATATAGTATGTGCCATCATTCTTATCCCTTTACCATTGCCTAATCATATTAGATCTTAGCCTTGTGGGATTCCTCTTGGGGAGGGGTTCATGTAGACTCTCCTCACATTATAAGCCCCTTTTTCATCATGTTAGTTGTGTAACATCATCATCTCATCCATAGCTTTGGCAACAACTTTGGCCACGTTTCCTCGAGTGGCAAGTGTACCTGCCTCATCAGGGTATTGGATTAGCTCGATCTGGCCGGAGGATAGAGATCTCACTGTCCCAAAAATTCATGAGCACAAGACCTCTTGTTTTTGGAGTATAACATGTCGAGTTTATTTGGGCGCCTGGGCCTTTGGTCTAGTGGTAGCACACTAGTCCTAGCAATGTGAGGTCTCGAGTTCGAGAACGCCCAGAGTCGCACTCTGAACTGTGGGCTTCAAAACCCACAGACGCAATGTATACAGTGTGGTGTGTCGTCACATGTCCAGTTGGATGCTGCCTAGTGGCGTGACATTAAATATATGTAGTGTGGTGTGTCGTCACATGTCTAGTTACATGCTGCCTAGTGGCGTGACATTAAATATATGTAGTGTGATGTGTCGTCACATGTCCAGTTACATGTTGCCTAGTGAACATGTTGCCTAGTGGCGTGACATGCTGCCTAGTGGCGTGACATTAAATATATGTAGTGTGGTGTGTCGTCACATGTCCAGTTACATGTTGCCTAGTGAACATGTTGCCTAGTGGCGTGACGTTAAAAAGTGTTTCTTTCTTTCTAGAGATCCCTGAAGGGGGATACAATCGAAATCTATATCACTATTTTGATCCCCTCCATTCATGCTTTATAATACCGAAAAAAACGTCAAGATGACATTTTCGGCTTTTTCAAGGAAACAGTACATCAAGGAAAATCCCTGCTGAAAAGTGCTAGCGGAGCTGCCGGTGGAGGGGGAAGGTTGCCGGTGGAGGAAGCGGCGGCGCCGCTGGTGGGACAGCATTTTGGCGGCGTCGCCAGAAAAGGGCTTGAGAATTTTTTTTTTCCCCATCGAAATTTTTTCTTTTTTACGCTGATAATCTCATCTTGAGCAACTTTTTCGTTGGAAAGATTTCTCTGGTTGGGATTTTCGCCGGATAATTTTTTGATGGCGGTGCTGCTCGCGGCTTGCCAGCTTGCCACCGCCGCAAGAAAATTATCCACGCCAAGAAAATTATCCGACGAAAACTCCTCCCGGCAAAATTTAGCCCTTCCCAAAAAGGGAGGGTGAAATTCTGCAACTCAATCTTTCTTGCCGGAATTGCTGTTGACCTGGTGCTTCCCTTTGTAAGCGGCGTTGCGTCTAATTTAAATAGGAAAAATAGAAATTGTAATGAACATAATCGACTAGAATTCCATTGCTTCTCCTTGTTCTTATACAAGAGACAAGAGACACTGCCAGGAAGAGAACATGGACACCGTCATGGCTCCTACCTGTAATAGCTCGGTGAACAAGGGAGCTCTCCAACCGAAAGACAAAATAGAAATACTTACTTAAAGATGAAGTCGTTATGTTCTATGAATATTCCAATGTCCAATACTTCCCCTCAAGAGTGACTTCATCTACAATTCAAATCAGCAAATAGAATAGAACATAACAGATCTAATGTATAGATCTAATGTATAGACTGGAAGGATCTACTCTACTTCAATCAGCATTGTTTTAGTTATCAGCTACAGCTCCAACTCTTACCATCCCCATCTTGTCCAAGTACCTTCTTGCCAACGGTTTGATGAGAGCATTTGTAGTCATAAAATGAGTATTAAGATGCTTGATGATGATTTTTCCTCCAACCTTTTCACTGAAATGGAATTGAGTCTCAATGTATTTTGCTTTGCTGAAGTTGCTAGGGTTCTTCACAAAGCTAACTGTAGATTTATTGTCATTGAAAATGACAGTAGCATATTTTTGTTCTACTCCTAGGCCTCCTAAGAAGACGTCTCATCCATATAGCTTCTTTTGAAGCTGCATAAAATGCATTCAGTCTCAAAGGAGCTCACTGCAGTGGCTTTTTGCTTCTTGTTATTCCAACTAACCGCTCCCCCTTGCAGCTTAAAACTGAAGCATGTTCGAGATTTTCGAGAGTCATGTTCACCTGCATAATTAACATCCACAAAACCTTCTAGAATAGGGTGTGCAAGACCTATGCCCGTATAACAGATTCCTAAGTGTCTTGTATGCTTCAAGTACCTCAGAATCCGTTTGACTGCTTGGCTTACGGTGATGACAGCTGCTACAATGTCTGGCCTGCTACACACTATATAATGCATGAGAGATCTGGCCACACTTCTATATGGGATGGTTTGCATGGCCTGTTTGTCAGCAGCAGTGGTGGGACTCATGGCAAACAGTTCTATATGGGATGGTTTGCATGGCCTGTTTGTCAGCAGTAGCAGTAGCAGTGATGGGACACATGGCAAAGGACAGGTGATTAACAATGGCTGGAGTGCTTACCTCTCTTGCATGGTCCATGTTACACCTAACAAGAAGAGATTCAATACCTTTTTCTTGGTGCATGACAGAGTGAGCTGCTCGATCCCGGAGCACCTGCATCCCTGAAAAATACCTTAAAGGGCAAAGGTCTGTCGTATGAAAATATTGAGTTAGTGCTGCCTTGGTCTGTTTCATCATATCACACAGTTAGATGCCAGAATTAGGTCATCAACATAAAGTACAACAATCATAAGCTATGTCCCATTGATTTTGGAATAAATAATTCCAATCAGCGTCGCTTTTGGTAAAGCCATGAGCAGTAAAAAAAGCACGTATGGTCTTATACCAAAGCCATGAGACTGTTTCAAGCCATATAGCCTTGTTGAGCTTGCATACTTTGTTCTCATGACCGGGAGCTATAAAGCCAGATGGTTGTTTCAAGTAGACTTCATAGTTATTTTGCCATGTGAGAAAGCACTTTTAACATCCATCTGCAAGTCAAGATCAAGTGCAGCAGCCAATGCTAAAACTACTCTCATGGAGGTAAGACGCTAGAGCAAAAGTCTTGTGATAATCAATTCCAGAAGTTTGGGAACAACCTCTAGCAACTGGCATGGTCTTATATCTAGTAATAACCTTATTTTCATCATATTTGATTTTGTAAATCTACTTACAAGTGATAGCTTTTCGTCTAGGTGGTAAGGTGCATAAATCCCCAAGTGTGGTTCTCCATCAAAGAGGCGTATTCTTTTTCCATTGCTTTCCTCCATAAGAGCTTGTCATTACTCTGCATGGCTTCCAAATATGTGCTTGGTTCTTCAGTAGATGCATTGTTGTACAAGGTTAAGTATGCTGCACCTTGAGGTTTTCTGCTGTCAATATAGTCTTGCATTCTGGCAGTGGTTTTCTTAGGTCTGGTAGACCTCCTTGGTTCTGCAACAGTACCACCTTCATCCTCACTAGTATCCCTTGCTGATTCAGGCTCAGAGGAATATCCAGTTCTTCTAAAAGGGGATTTTCGGTGTTATCAGCCTCTTCATTGTCTGTGTCACTTGAATCATCCACATCTACATGCATGGCAACCTCAAGAGGACTAAATTGAGATGGCTTTTTATTCTGCCTTATTCTAAAGTCCCGCTCATCAAAAGCAACAGGTCTTCTTATCATCATCTTTCGTGTACCAGGAACAAATAGTTTATAGCCTTTAGTGGTCTCCCCATACCCTACAAACATGCACGAAACTGCTCTACTTGAAATTTTACCTGATCTGTGTTCTTCTTTAGAGACATGTGCATATATTGTACATTCGAAGATCTTAAAATCTTCAACATTAGGTTTTTTGCTTGTCCATATCTCCTCTGGTACACCAGTGGCTACATCCTTGGTTGGCACTCTATTGATAATGTAAACTGTTGTATGGATAGCTCAGCCCAGAACTTATGATCAATGCTTTTCAACAAAAGCATAGCCCTGGCACACTCTAGGACAATCCGGCTCTTGCGTTCTACGATGCCATTTTGCTGATGCTCATGAGCCACGGATGTCTCATGGATAATGCCAAAGCTTTGGAAAAATTATGAGAACTCCCCTCCAACGAACTCTCCTCCTTGATCTGTCCTCATAGTTTTTATGGTTCTATCTGTGAAGTTCTCTACCATGGCCGTCCATATTGTAAAGTGACTAAAAGCATCAGATTTATATGCCATATAAAGAACACCCAATTCTTTCATGAGGAATCAACTAGCAAAAGGAAATACCTTGATCCTCTACTAGAGGTGACACGTGATGGTCTCTATCATCCATATGCACAATTCCCAAAGGGTGCTTTGCACAAATACCGTTGCATTTCTTATAAGCCTTCCTATTAAGTTTTTCGAGAGCACAACCCTTAGATATTCCTAGAGGAGCTTTGAATTTAGGCATTCCTTGCACTAAGTATTGTTCATGCATTTTCTTCAGAAAATCAACATTGGCATGTCCAAGTCTTTCGTACCAAATTTGATGTTCATTGATTGATACCAAGCCAGGGCAGTGGATTGTCCTTTGTATCAACTTAATTTATACAGGCTTCCTTCCCTTTCTCCACGAGCCAAGATATTCTGAAATTTATCTTTGACTATGCATTGCCAATTTCCAAATGTAGCAAACAATCCAACATCATCCATTTTGGATATAGATATGAGGTTTGCTTCAAGTTCTAGAACAAAAAGAGTGTCCTTTAACTCCATGTTTCTCACTGCAAGTTCTAAATTAACTGTCCCCAACTCTTTTATTGCAAGTTTTCCTTTCCCAATCTTCACTTTCTTATTTCTAGGGATCTGCATCAGTTGTTTGAACAACTGTCTATTACTGGTCATGTGGTCGTTGGTTCCAGAATCTAGGTACCAAGTACCTTGAGCCCAAATCTATCAATAGACTAACAAAATTTATCAGGGCTACACCATGAGTCTTGCGTGTCCTCAATTTTGTTATTGTTGTAACATTTTCTACTTTCTATGCCATTGTGTTTTCCCAATAAGTCTGCCCTTCTTTGTTTACCCCTTTCTTATATCCACATTGGTTTATTTCTTCCATTAATATCTTATCGGTTCTACATGCTCTGAAGAACCGATAAGATTCAACACGCTGTTATAGCTGGTAGGTAGACCACGCAACAAGGCACCTACAATGAGATCATTGTCTAATACTTTTTCCATCCCTTGGAGTTGAAGGGCTGCTGCCTTTACTTTCGAGGTGTACTTCTCAGCTAACACGCAATCTTTCAATTTTGTTGTAAAGATATGAATACAAGGTAGCTTGTTGAGAAAAATGCTTCCTTCGATATGTGGCATTGAGTTGCTCGCACGCCTCTTTAGCACTCTCTGCCGCTTCAATCTGTGTTATCATCTAGATATTTCATAATTTTATTTCAAGCTTCCCAATCTCTCTGCATCCACCTTAGCAGAGCTTTTCTCTCACTCATTCTCACTTCCTTTGAGACTTGCATCCTCTTTACTAATTCATTATTGCTCTCAATTTGAAGTGAAGTTCAATTCCACCTTTTACAATTTGAGCAGCTGTTGGAGCCTGATACTTCTCAGCTGTGAGCATTGTCCTTTCCATATGCAAGCTGTAAAAAGATAATATTGCTCCTGCACTTGTATAATGGACCCATGGGAGACCGCTCGAGTAGATCTTGGTGTGGCATTTGATGATACCACCGTAAGAGCGTGGGATGGATTTCCAATGAACATCCAGATGTTTTGGCCAGTTGGTTAGGCCGGGGTGGTTAAAGAACGTTGCAGTTGGTATCAGAGTAGGGCTCGAGTTCGAGTCTCCATGGGGGCATGTATGACTTGGTTACCATTGAATGGTATAGCCTCGATGTGGTCTATGTTCTTGTGATGCTCGAGGATGAGCATAATTCTAGTGGGAGAGATTGTAACGGACCCATAGGAGACCGATCGAGTAGATCTTGGTGTGGCGTTTCCTGATACCACCATAAGAGGGTGGGATTTTTCCATAAACATTCGGATGCTTTTGCTAGTTGGTTAGGCCGGGATGGTTAAGGAATGTTACAACTTGTATCACACGTATAGCGATGTTGTCGATCCACCTTGTGACGAGAATAGAAGATGTCAAAGATAGAGAGTAATTATGATACTCTGTGAGGGCTAATATTTTCCAACTAATAATTTTCTCTATTTCATAAAATCCATACCCCTTGTTACTGAGTTCAAGTTGTCTCTATTCTGCCATGGAAACCCTTATAATTAAAGGGCACAATACTGATATATATTCCCTATTTGAAGCATGAACAATGGAAGTATTATTGAACTAATATGAACAATGGTTATAGCAGATGCACAATACAGAAGCTAAACCTATTACAACATTGACAATGGAAGATGTAGCACAAGTATGTAAGGCAACATGAGCATCTGTGATAGAGGCAGCAACATTGGCTGCATCAGTGACATCTTTTGGACAGAAGTTGGCACCTAGCTAGTAATACAATACTGACTTTGATAGACGAAAGGTGTGTAGTTTGCCATGCATCAATTTTATAGTACCACCAGCATGTCGTATATTCTCACTCGTGCAAGTTCTCTTGCAGCGAAGGATTGAGATCATAGTTTACCTACAGAG
Organism: Isoetes engelmannii; assembly: GCA_011763485.2. Classification (NCBI taxonomy): domain Eukaryota; kingdom Viridiplantae; phylum Streptophyta; class Lycopodiopsida; order Isoetales; family Isoetaceae; genus Isoetes; species Isoetes engelmannii. The sequence goes on from JAANSK020155007.1 coordinate 11,101, forward strand.
GTGCTTCTTGAGAGTTGTTGCCGGATATATAATGGAGTTTCAAACTAATGCATTTGCAACACTGAGAGAATTTGATATATGAGTCAATCAGGTTCCATAGACTTCCTATCTAATTGATGTCCTATGTCCAATATTAGTAGTCGCACTAGTAGCTCAAGATTCAAGTTTTTCTGGTGGTGTCCACGTGCTTCCCAAGGAGGAATGAGATGAATTTAGGGATATTTGTAGGGTATCAAGCATCCAAGAGGGGATAAATGATATGAATTTAAGGATAAAAATGTGGGTATGGAATAAAACCTTAGAGAGGTTAAGGACAACTAAGGACCCTAGGAAGAATGATAGGAATTCAGAGATGTTTATATAAGATATAAGATAAAACCTTGGAGAGGTCAAGTTCCATTAAGGATACCCTTCGAGTAGTTGGTTATCCTTGTGAATTTAGAGATGGAACCAGAGCCCAAAATGCCATTCCATATGGTGGAGATAATATGAATTGAGGGATGCCTATGGGTTATGGGAGAATGTCAAAGGTCACCCATATGCCATATTTTTATTGGGATGAAAGATATGTCAATATCCATGAGGCCATCTCAAGTAGATATGTAGACAAACAACATTCTTTATGTCGTATCACACACTAAAGAGTTCTATCTTGTATGTGCACAATTGCGAGATGCCTATGGATTATGAGGAGGATAACCCTCCCCTCAAGAAGATTACAGCTAATAACCCTCGAGGCCGAAGGAGGAGAAGGTTATTTACTGTAATCTTCGAGAGGGGAGGGTTGGCCTCCCTTAACCCACAGGCCACAAATAAACATCATCCAAACCTGATTATCAGGTTGCTGAAGCAGATTACCAAGTTGCCGAAGCAGATTACCAGCATCCATGGCTGATTATCAGCATGCCGAAGCTATCCAAGGCTGATTATTTGCACTCCAGATCATCAACGAGCTTGGCGCGCAACAATTTCTTGTGTTTCAGTTATATCCAATGGATGGTCTAGATGCAGCGATGACAACCACCTGTGGGTTAAGGGATAACACCAAAGTTCACCCATATGTCATTTTCATTGGATATGAAATGATACTGCAAGCTCCATGAGGCCACCTCAAGTAAATAGAAAAATAGACAACAATCATTTACGTCACCCCACATGACATCTACCTTTGAGGACACCCCTATGTTTCCATCAACTAGATATCATTGAGTTACTTACTTTGGTGGAATGCAATAGGGATTTGATAGATAAATGTGCAATCTAGGCATTCTTATCTAAGGCTTGAGTGATATGTTCAACAACTTTCACAATTATAATTTTCTCAATTGTCAAGTTCTGCGAGTTCTCAGTTATTCTATGGTATTTCAATTCACTGCACATGTACATCTTCAATTGGACTCTTGAAAGAGGCATACTGTCTAACTATAAGTAATAGAAAGAACTTTGCATAATAAACCTAAAAACATAGAAACCAAACACTTTTTTTTATAATGACTAGAAGTGTCGCATCACTCTTTTGTTTCTATTACATGCATGATGAACATTTGCCTATGTTTATTTGATTTTTTTTTTCTGACTCATATATTTTATTGTTTAGGAATTTGAGCAGGAATCCATTTGGAGTTCCCTTCCCAGATGTCCTTTTGAACATATCAAATCTTGTTGATTTGTAAGTGTCTCTTTATATAAACTATGCGCTAAATACTTATTCTTATCTAATTTTTTGCACTTTGTCTACAGTCGTTGTGGTGGATGTCAACTCAGTGGACAACTACCAAAAAGTATTGGAAAGCTTGAAAAACTCGAGTTCCTGTGAGTTTCTTATATCCAAGAATAGATGAAGACAATAGTATAAAATGCTCTTATATACATCTGTATATAATATATAATATAGACACATAGCTATTTATGTAACGAAGATACTACACATAATAGTCCTTCATTATTTGGGTTCCCATGGACGTAAAAACTCTACCTACCTACCTACCTACCTACCTACCTATCTATCGAAGATGTGCCAAACAAAAATGATGTAGCCTTTAGTGCAATGTCATTATATTATGCATGGAGGTTGGCAAGATGTTATATAGAAGAGTCTCTATGGAACAAATATGTCTCAGGTTTGAGGTCGTCCACAATCGCATTCAACATAAGGTGGTTGAGGGACCCAACAAAGTAATGTTGGCTAATGTTCAAGCAGATGTTGCCAATGTGGAATGACGTAAAAATTACTCCTCCTCCTCCTTCTCATATGTGAATGACCAAGAAGGTCTACTAATCTGCCTAGTTATATTCTACATCTTTGTTTATGTACTCAATTTAGCATTTCGACTCTCATATTTTCTAATTTCAGTTCTAGTAACATCCTTTCCTTCATGCACTTCCATTTCAATTCAATTTGTGATCGATGTGTTTGCTTTCTAGAATTAAACCTTCATTATGCTTTACCGTATCAGACATCAATAGATTTAAGGCCTTCAAGTGCTAGATGATTACTTGTTTTGGCTTATCAATTGTAGGCACATTCCCAACAATAGCTTTACTGAGGATCTACCTGAAGAACTGTACACGCTAACTCATCTATCTGAATTGTAAGCAACCATTGACAATTGATATTTTCTCTACTTGTAAATGTCCTTCTATTCTACTTTTGCTATCATTGTAGTATCTACTGTTGATTTCTGTTTGATTATAGCTTCGCTATGTATTTACAGCGTTTGACGTTTTTAGTCAAGTTTCTTTTGATTTTAGAGTTTAGTAAAGCCTTTATTGGATACGTATTCAGCTTCATCATGATGATTGCCAACTTAAGTATATGTTTCCTACGATGGAGTTGGGATTTGGATTCTTTTTTTATCGTTATTGCAAAGTTCTTCCATTGCTTAGGTTAAGCATATATTCTGTGGCATTTTTAGTGTGTGTGTGTGTGTGTGTGTGTGTTTTTTTGAAGGACGAAAGACTATATTCAAAAATAGAAATCCAGATACATCATAGAAACTGTAATATGGGACTAAAAACCTAGAGAAGGCAATTGAAGCCCCTAGGCAAAACCACCCGTACACAGTGAAAAATTATCTCTCTTGTGCTTTTGAGGCAGTTGGCCACCTGATCATGATCAACATACTCCACAAAATCTAGCCGGTCATGACCTAACATCAAGTTGTCATTCTATACAGTGGAAGAAAGATAGTAAAACCATTGCTTCCTGATACAATCGAAGGACCAGGTTCACATGAATTTGCAGCTGACTTTTTCCATACAGCCTTCTTCAAAATAACCCTTTACCAAGGCTCTTTAGTGCACTGAATAGTGAGGCTATTAGCCATAATAACCTCAGTCGTCTGAACTAAATGGGGAGATACATCAATAATATCATCAACATAAAAGTAAGAATAAACAACAAGCGCATATGTCTGTACTATAGAGGAACATGTGGAAGGAGGAATAACGGTAGCAATCGACGTAGATGAGATGATAGGGGGAACGTAAGACCTGAGAATCATCAACTGCAGACTGACAAGGACGACAGAAGAGAACAGAACAAAGAAGAGAAACAAATGAAAAAATATGAATCTCTTGATACAACAGAATGAGATATAAAGAGGATCTCTCCTAAGGCTGGGATCTGAAACAAGAGAGCCGCCAAACTTCGTCTAACTTGTCTAATCTTCTAGCCTAAAACATCTGCCATATGTAATACAATGGCCTTGAGCCCATATTGAAAGTCGGCTAACCGCTCCATGATCTCTGTTAACAAACAAAATAATCTCCATAACTTCAGGGAGTGGTGCCATAACGGTCAGAAAATCTCTCACGATGGCATGGAACTCAGCGTTTGGTCTCATCTCTTCCTCTTTGCAGGCTTGGCCGTGCCTCCCAACTTTTGCGTGGGGACACAGGACTAACACTCCCCCACCAAAATACGCTTGTTCTGAAGAAAAGTCGGCATAAGTTTGTCCGGAGGAAAAGTTGCTGTGATGATCATACACAGTATATAAGTATTATACTGGTATGTACAAGAGATGATCATCACACGGATACAAAAAACACATGGATACAAAAAGT
>JAANSK020155118.1:0-15163 GCA_011763485.2 Isoetes engelmannii
CAGCGGTTTTAGCTGTGTTTTTCCACTGTTTTTTGGTAAATAGCGCGGGTTTTCCATTAAAAACCCAGAAAAAACAATTTCGACTGTAAATGGAATCACGAAATTTCCATTTTTAATGAAACTCTGCTTTACTCAAAAGAATACAAATAGTACATGGGGGACTCAAAACCCAGTGGAGAAGATGTCCACTAGAGCCAAGCTACCCACCATGTGCAAAACTTAGAAAAGCAGATGATGCATATCATCAAGGGCACAATTGGCTATGAATAAGTATGAAGATATCGCTCCCAAATAATACTCTTGATGTCATCCTTTAAGGATGAAAAAGCATCTGCAGATTCTAACCTCTGCAACATTTCTTTCCACAGTTCTATCTCTGAATCATGTCTTTCCAGTGGGGGACTTCCTGGACTTTAATCAGTCGAGTATGACGAAGAATCCTGCCATGCGACAAAATACTCTGTAAATTGAAACTTGACAAACCCAGAGATGAGCAAGAATTAAGCAAACCTGTGTTATATGAATAGCACCCCAATTCATAGCGAGATTGAGCATGGCATGTGTTCTCTGGCTGTGTGAAGAACTACAGGTGCCAGGCATCATCGGTAGCCACGTCCTTCTCCTTGCTGGCGTTGACATGAATAAGATAAAATTAGGAACACAAAGGAGATGGAACAAGGCGCTCACCTGCGAAAAGGAAGTGCAGACACAAAGGAAGAGTTGTGCCATCTGATTACGGCCTCCCAAACCGCTCCATCAGCAAATGAAAGTAGAAGTCAGGCTCCTCAACAACATGTACCAGGGATCACGCGCTGCCTTATCCACGAAAAAACGACTGCAAACACCAAAAAAAAATACCTATTCTCTCCGGATCCACGATGCCACTGTCATCATTCTATGTATTCTTATACGAATACACCGCAAAACCTTTAAAAACCTTCTGCAAGGGATCGAGTTCTGGAGCAAGCTTGTGGAACAAAGTATCCAATCCCAAGGAAGTTTAATCCCAGGCCCTCTCCCAAAAGAGAAAAGGTCATTGCAAAAGTGTTTATTTCCATGGGCAAGATCGCTACAGAAGTCCTTATTTGCCAAGTACCACGTACCAAGATGTCTGCCTCTCTTCATTGACTTCTGATCTATATCCAAAGAAGCCTCTACTCCAGATCTGGTCGTCATTGCCACAAATGTTGCATATATTATGTTGCATTCTTAAGTACTTGAAGAGTTAATTGATCAAAAAGTATAGCTAGAGTTTCTAATACTGATCAATCGGCTATAAAGGTCTCTCTTTGTGCTCAAACAACTCATGCAAGATCTTTCCAGTGCAATCTTCATAGATCTAAGTCAATCGGCACATCCACATGCCTCAACATTCAACAAGCTCTAGTGATTTTGAGCTAAATAACATTATAAATAATTGTGAACAAAAATGCAAGTGCAATTTGGCACTAAGAGGGAAACCCACTATGTGCGACAACACCTTTTGAAAAAATGTTGTGTGGCATGAAATCTGGGGAGCAGATTCCAAGGGTCCCGTGACCGACGGAGCCGAGAGCAGGTCCTGGAATTGCGACCCAGTTCCAGGCCACTACAACAAGGAAACTGAGGAACGAATTTTTTTTGCTTTGGATTACCTGTTGGATTACCTGCAGAACGGGATCGAGCCCACCATTTTCTCTTCCGGAGCTGAATACCAATTGCCATGCATTTTAGTTGAGAAAAATATTTTACTTTCAACGTTTCCTTGTCCACTATTCATAGGTGGTCGCTATTGGTACACCCCCCTAGGGGACGAAATAGATGATCTTTTTTTATTTATTTCAGTGCAGCCATGGATTCAAGGAGCCATGCAGCAGGTTATGAAGAATGGGCAAGGACACTTCCATTCTGGTATGCAAAGCCAGTGTGCAAGAATGCACAAACGTCATTGTAGCATGCCATTCTCGAATAAAATGGGGGTTTAGAGTCTGCCCATTTTATGCAACAATAGTAAACCGCTTGCCACTCTTAAATGGTTTTATGCAAGTTTTACAATGGTCTATTGAAGGTGGGCAACGAAGAAACAAGAATAGGGTGACTCCTCTTGCTGTTTTAAAAGATCAAGTTCGTCAAGGAATTATTTTTGTTTGAAGGCAATGATTCAATGAAATATAGACCATTGAAATTGAAATTTCAAATGTGTATTGAACTTATTATCTTGATTGAATAGAAGACTTATCTTTCATTGTTCATTGCATTGATGTTGTGAATAGTCTTGAAGTTACCATTACTAAATTCCAACAAACTTTGAAATGCAAACAATCAGTTAATTCTCAGTGCCAGAGATGAGCAAGAATTAAGCAGACCTAGGCTCTATAAATAAAGCATCCCAATTCATAGCAAGATTGGGCATGGCATGTGTTTCCTGGGTCTATAAAGAGCTACATGTGTCAGGCATCATGGGGACATTGACAGCCACGTCCTTCCCCTTTCTAGCCTTGACATGAATCAGATGAAACCAGGAACACAAAGGAGATGGAAGAAGGCGCTCACTTGCAAAAAGGAAGTGCAAACACAAAGGAAGAGTTGTGCCATCTGATTCCGGCCTCCCAAACTGCTCCATCAACAAATGGAATTAGAAGTCAGGCTCCTGAACGACATGTGCCAACGACATGTGCCAGGGATCACGCGCTGCCTTATCCACGAAAAAACAACTGCAAACTCAAAAAATACCTATTCTCTTCAGATCCACGATGCCAGCGTCATCATTCTAAATACTCTCATATGAATACACCGCTAAACCTTTAAAAGCCTTATTTTACAAATATACGCTTTTTTATTGTGGCCATGTTATGGCTTTAAGAAATCTGCAAGGGATGAAGTTCTAGGGCGAGCTTGTAGAACAAAGTATTCAATCCCAAGGAAGTTTATTCCCAGGCCCTCTCGCAAAAGAGAAAAGATCATTGCAGAAGTCTTTATTTCCATGGGCAAGATCGCTACAGAAGTCCTTATTTGCCAAGCAACCACATACCAAGATGTCTGCCTCTCTTCATTGACTTCTATAATTCTATATCCAAAGAAGCCACTGCTCTAGATCTGGTTGTCATTGCCATGAATGTTGCATATAAGCGTTGCATTTTTAGGTACTTGAAGAGTTTCTTGATCAAAAAGTAGAGTTTGTAATACAAATCAATCGACTATAAAGGTCTCTCTTTGTGCTCAAACAACTCATGCAAGATCTTTCCAATGCAATCTTCATAGATCTAAGTCAATCGGCACATCCACACATCCGTCAGCATTCAACTGAATTTGAGCTAAATAATATTATAAATAAGACGGGTGGCGGCGGCGTTGCCGCCGCATTTGTTCCTGGGTTTGATGTTGCTGTGTTTTGTTATCGGAAGTCAGGCAGATTGAATGTGAAGGTAACGCCACAAAAAAATATGTGTGGGTGTTTTTATATTCAATGCGCTATTGTTAGGAGCTTTTGGATTTGTGGTAATAGGATTTGTGAGAGATTATATCCCTGTTCATTTCTTGCTTTGCAACTTCCTTTAAATTTAGTTATTCCCTGAAAAAACAGGGAGGCCAAATTTATGTAGTGTTGCAAATCAATATGAAGCATTGTTCACATGATACTTCTCAAAGCCTGTGAAACACATGTTTGAACTGTAGTTAGGAATTTTGTAGCAAACTGGAATTTTGTAAAGGTAGCATGATTAGTCTTCAATTGATTTCAGGTGAGGGTATATGTTAAGAGAGACATTTATGCCTTTCAAGTAGGTGGTCGATCGAGGACATCATGAATTAGACGTGGTAGGAATTGTATGGAATTATTATCAAATTGATTGTCATATACATGGTTGAATTCTTTCTTATATTGTCATTCATTTTATGTAATGTCGTGCGCTAATTGTAATCTTTGTGAGATGATTTGCAATAAGTTCAGTACATGACATGTGGTCGCTAATTCAAATTTTTTTTTGGAAACGTCCAAGGCACCGAGTTTGCTAAATGCTAAAACGAACATAAACCTGTTCATTGCCATAAACCGTGAATGGAGTCTGAAATTATATATGAAGACTTATCAATCAGCCAGACGGCTAGGTCTGTGTAACAAATCAGGGGCCATGCACTAAAAAAAGTTAGCATTATTTGAAGTTTAGCAACTCGTATGAGTTCATGGATAGAATGGCCTGTTATTCTACATTCCATTCCACAGTCTGTAACACTATCTTAGTTTAGATGGAGATAGCAGCAAGCAATACACTTTTGCCAAAATTTGAACAGTCAGAAATGAATCCCTCTCACATGGCACATGTGTGATGTAGACAAACCAGGGGCAATGCACATTCCTGTTTTCTTACACATCCCAGTTTGCACAGTATTCAGAATGTTGATCTACGGGGCATCTACAAACGTGTTCACCTCATTTGAAGAATCATCACATAATCCAATATCCGGTTAAGCACGTGTTTCGTACAGAATATCTTCAGAAAGTAACTCATCGGATTCTGAATGATCTCCCTGGTAAGTATTGACTAACAAATAGAATATCCATGTTCTCACTTAGCAAAAGGGTTGCCTCTCCTTTTTCTGCACATTGTGAATTGCATTGATTCCCTTCGTGACATTCAAATATGCCAAGCTGATTTTAAGGAAAACTATTTTCTCTGATGTCATGCTATTTCATCTAATGTTTCTGCCATATAGCGCATGTAACAGAATAAATCATGCTAAGAATTGACTATGGTTATCTATTGGATGCAGAAGTTATATATGAGCTTCTAATCTATAACTTTGTCTCCCAAAGTGATATATCTATGCTAACATAAGCTGGAAACACGAATGTAAGCTGACCTTACAGATTTTGTGTGCAGAAGCTGATATCTTCCTGAAATCAGTTTTTACTCTACTCCAGCTGTCATAGAAGCCAAAATTAAAACCACGAAATTAGTTGCCTCAAAAGCATGCTCCAAATGGTGGAAGGTTATTGCGGGTATCTCTGTGCAAAATTCCAATGGTCGAATCTATAATATAAATTTATAAGCCACCCTCTCTCTGTGTACTGCTCTCTAATTTTAGGAACATGCTGCCATAAACTAAAAGGGTCAAAATCTATGGAAAAACATGCAAAAAGTATTCTCTCCGTACATTATTCTGAACCAAGCAGCTCCCTTTGCTTGTCTTCGTAGACGACCTGTAAGGCCTTGCCACATAGTGGTTCGTTCTCCAAGATGCAAGAATCATAGGAGACAGTATCTTAACTGAACATCCTACACAAAATCGTGCCAAACGGAACCAAAGTGTCGAATCTGGGCCTGTTTGTTCTCACAAAATCACCATAGCTGTAAACTGAGGATAAAACCCCAGAAAATTTACAAAGGACTGCCAAAAGCGAGATGCTAAAGCCAAAGGAAAAGACACAGCAACGGCTTCATCCCCTTATACTTCTAGTAAATTTCACGCGGATAATTAAGTCCCACTTCTGGGTTTAGGGCGTGGAAGGAGCACCACAATAACCAACTAATCCTGGTTTTTAAATCCGGCGAGCACCTCCGTCCTGTAAGTTCTTCTGTAGACAAAAAACACAAGCATAGCCATCGCTATAGCCGGGAATAGGGCCATCGCCATGAACTCCATGCCTATTTCCAGTGTCGATCTCTCTCTGTCACACCGCAAGTCATCCGCTATCTCTGTCCACATGTTTTTTTTCCCTAAGCCACGTCACATTTTTTTACGCCACGTCACCAAATCAAGCGACATACTTTTATATGTATTAAATAATTGTGAACAAGAATACAATAGCAATTTGGCACTAAGAGGGAAACCCATTGTGTGCAACCGCAACCTTCCTTTTGAAAAAATGTTTGTAGAATACTAATTGCCATGCATTTTCATTGGAAAGAAATATTTTACTTTCAATGTTTCCTTGTCCACTATTCGTATAGGTGGTCACTATCGGTACCCCCCTAGGGGACGAAATAGATGGCTGCTTAATTTTTTCTGATTTATTTCAGTGCAGCCCTGGAGTTAAGGAGCCATGCAGCAGGTTATGAAGAATGGGCAAGGACATTTCCATTCTGGTATGCAGAGCCAGTGTGCAAGAAGAATGCACAAACGTCATTGTAGGATGCTATTCTTGAATAAAATGGGGTTGTAGAGTCTGCCCATTTTATGCAACAATAGTAAACCGCTTGCCACTCTTAAATGGTATTACGCAAGTTTTACAATGGTCTATTGAAGGTGGGCAACGAAGACACAAGAATAGGGTGACTCCTCTTGCTGCTTTAAAAGATCAAGTTATATTTGCTCAACAAGGGCAAGAGTAAAAAGGAGCTCTCTAACTAAAACCTTAGACAAGGAAATGGTACAAGTTTCTTTGAGCTCCGCTTCAGGGCATTATATTGATGTTTGCAACTACAGTGATCATGGGGTTAGCGCGACCAGATCAAGTCATGCCATCTGGAAGCCAAGCAGCCAATTGGCTGGTTCCAATCTCCAGGTCAGAGCAAAAATCCATTTCTATGCTTTTTGGTTGCCGTTTCATTACCTTTACAAACGCAATTAAGTTATACACAAGCAGCTTTTGCATGCCATCTCACTGCGATTTTCTCACCACCCTGGAAAATAAGCATGATTAATCAAGCATACAAATCTTGGTAGTTTGTCATTAATTAACCTACCTGAACTTACCATTTGGCCTGCTACAACCTGAGGGAAACAACAAGTTGCCTCTTAAACTTGAATCTGCATCTCTCCTTCCTGCCTCAGTTTCCTGATTTACACTTTCCAGGCAACTGCATCAGTTCATTTGCTGCACCTGAAATACCTCACAGCTATTAGCTCCCTTTCTTGAAAGAATGTTCTTGTAGAGAAAAATGACGGTGTACCACTTAGCAACATAAGCGCCATGGCAGTGCATGAAGGAAATATGTTCGCCTGATCCAATTGTTTCAAATGAGCTGTGATATTTTGAAGTCCAGGACTGCCTGCCTTTCGCCCGCTTTCATATGGAGAAAGAAGTGGTCGTTCCAATCCTGGTGCATAATCACTACCAATGGTTCATATAGTTCTTTTCCAAGAATACATATTCTACCTAACGCTTATTTTCATGTTTTCGAGCCTTCACCTGCCAATGAATCAGCTGGGTCAATCTCGCTAACTGCTTCTGACCTGTTGTGAATTAGAACCAAGTTAGTATCTCTATAACATGTGGCTCTGATACAAAATCACATTACCTTTCTGTAGATAGTTGCGTATACTGAATATCATTCTTTTCCAATTGAACGGAAAACTCAAGATCACCTGAAATGCTGTCGTCATTGTCACAGTGAAAAATCTGACCATCCCCTATGACCTGTTTGGCAACTGTTATTTGAGATATACGTGGTCTAAGTTTCTTGAGAGCATCAGCAACCCACTGAGATGACTTCACCTGCAAATTTGTCAAAACTAAGCTGTAGACATACCTCAATCTGCATCCATGCATGGCATTGGCAGGCTTACCAGCCGGTTAGAACGCGTTTTTGTTATGACCACTTTTGATAAGTCTCCGTCTCCTCCCTCGGATTGGACCGACCTACAGGTAACAACAATGTAAACCAAACTTGTACAAAACCAGTATACCATGGTGCATGCAATCGGAAAGATGCCAGTAGACGTAAAATTAAAAAGATAGGGGCACACTTTTGGTCCAGCTGCAACTTAGCATTGATGCTATTGGATGGTAGCTGATCAGGGTTATTGTGATCATGTATCTTCTTGCATGAATCGGTTTTTTTTGCTTTGGGCTGAAGCTTTGTTTCTGGGTCTATCGGAACCTCGCAGTGTAGCAATAAACCTACATCTGAAACTGGAACTTCAGGCAAGGTACCTTTTGCAGGCTGGCTTGTCTTTCTTCTCTTATTCACTGAGTCTGTTACACAGGAACCAAGCTGAACATCCTCTTGATTACATTCAGATGTCCTCTTCCTTTTAAAGGGCACATTATTTGTGCAAGAATCTTCTTTCTCGACTATTGCATGCTGTTTCTTCACCACCTTCCCTGGAGAAGTTTTAGCTGTTTATCAAATGCAAAAGCAAACAAATAAGAAAGAAAGTCTTTTCAACGATCAAGAATTCCTATGCACAATACAAGAAAACATCGAGCTACCTGTGACTTTGATTCTATCTTCTATAAGACGCTTGTGCAGAAGAGTTGTCCCAGGAAACGTTACAATGTTCATATTGACAACTTTGGTTTTCAGGGGGCTATTTAGAGGCTGAAAACCGAACCTATTTGTCCATGTTTCTAATAGGTCTGGCACAGCTGGCAAGACCAATGTTTCAACTCCGATGCTCCGAAGCATCTACACACATATACCAAGAATATATAAAGTTCAGAAATTAAAAAATCTGCATAGGCTCTGCACAATATACATTGAGAAATCCCAGAATACCTGTTCAATTGCATCAAGAAGACGGCGACACATGCCCTGCCGGCGGTATTGAAATCGAGTTCCAATCAATGGCATCTCTGCCACTTGAAGGCCATGAATCCTGCAGATAGATTTGGTAATTAGAACTATCACAAGTATGAGAAAACACAATGAAACTGGACTTTGGTATCAGCTAGACGTGGCACATGATTCAAATAAGACTAAATGGTTATATATGCTGATGATGGCGTCACCAATTTTCTCATCACAATAGATGTCCCTATATTTCTCACGATAGATGCCCCTATATTTCATCTGCTTCCGGTAGAAACGGAAGACGTATACTTCAATGATGGACATCATCTTGATAGCCAATATATATGTGAAATTAGGTGCCTTTCCACCTAACATATATATACTGTTCCACATACAGCACTCCTACAGGACTTGCTGCACGCATGAGATGCAAATCTAAAGCACAGATTCTTTTATAGCTCCTAGCCTTACTCTGCATTCTCATCTCCTAGACTGCAGGATCTAAATTAAATAGTAATTCCATTTGTTTAATTCATTGATGATTTCACAATAAGCCAACAGAGAACACAAACAAGTTCACCATGAGAAAAAACTATCAGCAATACAGCTACAGCATCAAACTCTTTAAAGGCATTATCCTGTATAAATCCAACAGTACAGAGCTGAGTATGAGCAAACCTGATGGTAGCAGCAGAAATAATTTCATCTTCTTTACCCAAGATAATGGTATAAAATCCCTGAAAATTTAGACGGCCGATATTTCCACTGATTCAAAAAAAAAGGAAATATGTCAATGTATGACACAATGCTGAGATTTAGGCAGTAATGTGACGCTTACCCACGATTATAAAGCAAATGTGCAATCAATTCAACATTTGTACAATGGTCAACCATTGGACGGAAACACTCCATCATGACAGTTAGCGCCAGTGCCAATTTGGAATGGTTTTCAATATTAAATTTTGCTTCTTGATCATTTTTTGTAGACCTCAATAAGGTGAACCACGTGCCTCCATCTAATGATTTTGTCGAACCAACAAGGCCTCGCAAGGTTCTAAAGATCTTCCATGCAAACACATAAAATGAGCAAAATTGCAACAGATAATCACAGGAATTTCAAAACCAAGTAAATAGTAAAACTTGCTAAATCTCAACTCTTGGGTTGCAGACAATCCAACAAACTATAGGATTCAAATACCTAATACTTGTTTCATACCTTTTTACAACTGGGACTGCAGAAGGCATATTCATCAAAATATAAGCCATATTTGCTTAGGCCATTGCTGTGCAAGCAATTGACATGGTCTGCAAAGAGTAAGAAAAGTTCAGAAAAAACAGACATGTTAAGCAGTTACATAACTGCAGTTGCAAACTATAAACAAGTGGCCTTACAGTTTTTTTCACATTGATAACAGAATACTACTGACGTTTGACTATCTCCATTCTGATTAGTCACACCTTCAGCACATATTCCACATCGACAAGTTGAACAAAACCAGTCACCATCAGGAACTCCCTGTTCATAAAAAAAAAAAAAAAGCATTAATCTAACATGCAAAAACTTGCCACGAGCAGGTGAAACTTGTATCAAGTTAGATCCGAACTTTCTATTTTATTTCGTTTTAAAATATGGGACATCTACAGATAGTTTATATAAGTCTATTGACAATACATTCAGTCAATTCCCGTACACAATTTAGGTCTCAAAAGCTTGATCGTCATTGCACTTATTTGTAGATAATAACTAAACGTCTGTTCATGCCAACTTTATAGACAGTTTATTTACTTCTCTTGAAGATAAAAGTCATGTGCAGGTTTATTCTAAACATAATACGTAAGTATAGCTCACATGACAGTCCAATGCAACCAGATTTTGTGCAATGGGGTGACTTGCAGAACTGAAGAGATTTTTTATGGGTCTGTGATAACATTCTTATTTGTATGGCATGTTCCAATGTCCTATGTTCTCTTATCTGCTGCAAAAGAAAATTTGTCCGCACTTTCCAACTTTAAATGAAAAGACCAGAGATTTTGGATGCCCATGCTTAAATTTGAACACGATACATTACAAAAGAACTATACATTCATACATCTACATCTATCATTCAATAAAAAATAAACGACCATACATAACACGTACCTCAAGCATAACACAGTCCAAGTGAAATGTTGAGGGACATCCATCACAGCAGATAAGTTCGCCACCATCGCCACAAATACCACATGTGTCATCACTTTCACTTTCATCCACAACTCTTGCAAATGTATTTGTCTTTTCATTTTCGTCCAGTAATTCAAGTGCATCCATTTGGCAATCTATAATTGATTTGCCATCTTTCACATAAATGCTCTTGCCAACATGGGCTTGAAAAGCAGACATAGCAAATGTAGTCTTGCAACAATGGCAGAATATGCCATTATGAGAAACTTGGCCTTTCAGCACTAACGCTCCTTGGGTACTCCTACAAAAGACTTCCTCATTCTCACGAATTACTTTCATGTCTATCAACCATGAAATAATGCTCTTTTTTCTTGCGTTCTTGGGTGCTCCATTTGTTGCATCAGATCTTTCGTTCCCTAACTGTCTAGTGACCGTCTCAAGTCTCAACCTTGGGCGTCCTCTTTTTTTCTTTGCTCGACAGGTCAAGGTTTTAGACTTGGCATTTATGCTTTTCGTCTTATGCTTGGTTTGTGATTTTGTCACTAACTTAGCCCCCGCATCTTTGCTTATATGTTTTCCCTTCTTCTGCTCGTGCATAGAAGAACACAATTTTTCTTTTTCTATATTGGCCTTCAGGTGTTTCAGTAATTTATTCCTGTCCTTTTGTGTTGCTGGCCTATCAAGAAGAATTTTAGGACAAGCATATCCACCTTCAGCAAGCACACGTAGATGGAAAAATTGATCACTACTAAGATCCTCTTTTTTTTTATTTTGCCTTATCCATTCCCTGCATGCATCAGGTAATGAATAATGGTGACTTCCAAGCGGAGAAACATGGTAAGGGTCCCTACAAACTTTTCCCCGTCGTAGGACAGTTCTGAAGTCAATTGTCCAGCCAGAATCACGAAGAATTCTTTTTGCTCTACTCCTGGCATCATTGAGCACTCCACCTTTATTTGGAGTGTATGGAGGTTTCTTTCCATGTGGAGAAGCAGCAGACGTACTCCCAGAACTTTCATGATGACCCCCATGCTCTTTGGCATTAACAGGAAACTTTTGCTCTTCCTGTTCTACTGTGTTTTCAATGGCAGATAACATCAAATCTTCTTGTTCATTTTCAAACCTTTGGTTCAGGCCACTGTTTAATGAATCTGCAACATCAATTTCATCTACTAGAGATAAACAGGAACTTCTATTCTGATAGTTGTTGTTTGCTTCTTTATCCCTATATGAATGAACTGGCTTAGCTTTGTTAATCACGACATCTGCATTGCTGTCAAGTCTCTTTCTTTCTATCCAGTTTGCAATAGTTTCCTCCCCTTCCTCCTTTTCATCTTCCTCTTCATCTTTCTCCACTTTTTCCTCTTCATGTTCCCGTTCTCGTTCCCATTCCTCTTCCTGTTCCTCCTCCGCATCCACTTCGTCATACTCCTCCTCCGCCACATCATCACCACCATTACCATCATCATCCTCATTCTCATCTTTATCCTCAACGTCCCTCTCCTCCTCCACCACCAGGGCCTTTACCTTTACTTCATGCCATTGCACTTGTATTTCCTCTTCCACGTTTTGTACATCTTTATGTTGCTCATGTTTCGACCTCTTGCCTTGTTTCACTTGTGCCCGTTGCTTCTTCTCCTCCTCGTTCACTTGTGCCTGTAATTTCTCGACTATGAGTTTCTCTGCCTGCATTCTCTTCTCTATCTTCTGCTTTTGTTCTTTTCCTTTTGCTCCTGTTTGTAATTTGTCCTCCTGTTCATGCTGCCACTCTTCCCTCTTTACCTCTGTGTATGCTTGCTGCTTCCCTTTTTCTTGGAAGTTAACTTTCATGAGATTATTATCAACCAGAACGGCCCCACTAGACATTTTCTTTTGCGAATTATTTACAGCTTCTATAACATCATCATGCATCATTTCTTGCATGGGTGCCTCAAGATGGCAGCAGAAGAATCTCTTTGCTGCTGGGATTTTTGGGTTTTCATCAAGGGAATCTGCTTGCGCCTTATCTAGTAAAAGGTTCCCAAAATTGTTCCTGTAGCCTTTCACAGTCCATAGACCATTCTCTTCATCCCATTCCTGTGAGACTCTTAAATCTTGCAATATAAAACATTCCTCGTCATCTTCATCTGGAAAGTAGACTTTTACTCTTGAGGTCCCGCTTGGTGATACTATATCCTCCATAAGAATGCCTTCCCACCAAGCATCTGCAAATAATGCATCAACACAAAGGCCTCTTCTCCATTTGTGAGGTGCAAGGCCTGGGCAAGATGGTGGAAGTGGTCTGAGACAACCTCGTGCATCTTCCAAAGAAGACCTCGAGGAAATACAGGCAGGCTCCTTTGCACCTTCCAGTCTTGGGATGGATTCAATGAGCCTAGACTTGCCATCTTCAAAAAGCAACTCATGATATTGCACTATTCTGCAACAAGGCCTGACTTTAAGTATCGTTCCAGCATACCATGCACCTCGCAAACCTGTTTCCTCCTGTCGGACCTGTTAGGTGAAGTAAATTCATGTATCAAAATATTGTTCCATCTGAAAGCCAAAAACTGAACATAGAAATTAAAATTCCTGAAAGTGGCGTCAGGTCTTAAATAGAAGCATGATATAATCCATAATCATAGAAACCAGTGATTCTAAAGTAAGCATTAGGAATGCAGGTATTAAAGCTTTTGGCGAAAGATTTGCATATGCCTCAAATATATTTGCCATCAAAAGCACCGGATGTTTTACGTCCGTTTTTCATCTGTTTAAAATAGATGTTCATTTTGGGTACATTCTATATTGATTCAAAATGCGAAGCACAATACGATGTTAAATTACTCGGTTACACAGTTGTCAGGATGCTATGATAAGTAAAATGAATATTAGGGAATGACCTCAACCGATGTCCCAGGAAGAATCTTCTCATCGAGATGATCAGCTTCAGCCAGGTAGAACAACCTCCTTTCCGTTGAACGCAAAACAGCATTGTCAAAATCCCCGATCATCCGAGATCTTGTATGAACATTTGTCGGACGATGCACAGGTATCCCATTTTTTAGCTTCATGAGTTGCAGCTAAGTTTAGCTTTCATATCTTTCCATGATCACCATAGTTCTATGCTAACATCTGCTTGAAGACGAAAACCTACTCCTTCCTAATGAACTGTTCAAGGGGCTCCAACTTCCGCATATCAACATCGAGCTGAAATTTATATGCATACATGGGCTTTTACATAGACTGCGATGTAAAAGGCAGCTCATTCGCAGCATAACGTACTAAAAACTGCTATGCTGCGTTGCACCTCTGATACCTCAACAGGATGGTGCCGGAGTGGATTATGCAATGCTTGCATTTTAGAAAGGACAAGCTAACATTTTCTTTGAAGAAAACCTTGCCAGAATAAGGTGTTTCTCACAGTTCCTGTTGGAGGTCGAATGGCATGGCCGGAAGGTGGATAAAACAAATCCTAGAGATCAGAAATAAAAAAACATAAATACTAGGAAATGCATTTGCCGCAGATTCAAGCCCCCGGAGCAAGCGATTAGACGAAAAATGGAGCGGCTGCAACGCCCAATCCACCATGTCCCTCTCTGCAGTGTTTCCCTCAAGGGCTGAGATGTTGACACGATGCAGAAATTGGTACGTGCGAAAGCTGGTAGCCGCTAGATGCCGAGCGGATTCCGTGAGGGTCTTGAATGCGCACATGTGAGCGGTGATTACGGGTCCCTATATCAAGTAATGTTTTTGACTGTTACAGCGTAGATCTGGTAAGTTAACATTAAACTCTTGTTGTGTAAAAATTGGGATGTAAAAATTTCTTCTTTTTCTTATACAAGGTTCACGTTCGAGAACCCATTTGGGAGCTGCTTATGTAGGGTTGTCATTGGTGAACTGGCTAGGAGCAGAAAAAATTCAGCTCGCAAAAGTATTTAGTCCTCGCAAGGTCTATTATGTGAATTTTGTTTTATTGAAGGACATCAGTCTATTCATTATCACCAGTGTTGATTTTAGTGGCT
This sequence comes from Isoetes engelmannii, assembly GCA_011763485.2. NCBI lineage: Eukaryota > Viridiplantae > Streptophyta > Lycopodiopsida > Isoetales > Isoetaceae > Isoetes > Isoetes engelmannii. Next base: position 14,598 of record JAANSK020155118.1, read on the forward strand.
ATTTATCGCAAAATTGCTATATTTTTGAATTTTTAAAAAATTTGCCACTATGCTTAGCAGACTTCCTTCACGGGCTTCGGCCCTGTACTGTGTAAGGACTTCGGTCCCCGTCTTGTTTAAGGACTTCTGTCCCCTTTGTATTGTGTAAGGACTTCGATGCTGCCTTTGTGGCGCGACGTTAAAATATATATCTTATCTTATCTTATCTTCAGTAAGAATATGAGATTTAATTCGTCAATATTTTTATGGAGAAGCCTTCCCTCTTCTACTATATTCGCCAACTATATGAACTTAGTAAATGAGCTTTTTCGCCGCTTTATCAATAATCTCAATTCTTAAATCCCTAACAGATCGCCTACTATTAAACCTTTGAGTTACCAAGTCCATATAGCCAGGAAGCATAAAGGTAAAGGTTTGGAATTTTAATTCGTGCCATACTTATGGCTTGAATGCCTATAGAAGGAAGGAAGGAAGGAAGGAAGGAAGGAAGGAAGAACTGTGTCATCAATATATTAAAAGAATGGTAATGTTACAAATCGAGTGAGGAGGAAGGAGAACTGCCCCAA
>JAANSK020155229.1:0-15162 GCA_011763485.2 Isoetes engelmannii
CTTTAATATGGCCTGTAATAGGCATATACGGCGCGATTTGGGACCAGACATAATCCCAATTTATTTGAATGATGGTTCGCCCTTCTTGTGCATACTTTGTAGATAGGTTGAAAAGTATTGGAGCCTGATCGTAGCCTACCTGGTGCGTAGCCAAATGGGCTACTCTTCGGTTGCATCTCCCCAGTTCCCGATGAGGCAGGAGAAGATACTCTCCTCTAGAAGTTGCATGCCAGTTACAGGCGAGCTAGAGACCCACAGGACGTCTACGACTTGAACCCCATTGAAGGTGACACATCGCCCAAGAGGTGTCGAGCCCATACCTTGCCTTCATGCAGTGCCAAGGTATTAGGCCTAGCCCAAATGTTCCCCGATAGACGTTACACATCATAGAGATCAACTGTAACCGGACAAGTCTTCCTTGTTAGCCCGTCTAGCTCCGCCACCCACAGTCAGGCGGGCTCATATGCACAGGCCGCATTAATTGAAAATTAATGAGGCTAATCTAGACACATCAATTAAGAAGGCTCTGGGTCTCTACCCCCCTTCCCCCAAAGCACAAGAGGTCCGCACAGAGCGATCCATCAACATCAAATGAACTGAAATACTGAAATAGATCTAATTTATCTAATCTAACATACTAGACTAGGTTCATTTGTTAGAGGATCAAGATCTAGGGATCTATAGGTCCTCTAAGGCTAATAAAGAATGCAAACTCAGCTTAATGTCGGTTGGGAAGCTGGCATTGCATAACAAATCGTCCACATACTGGATCCTTGGCTGGCTCCCACTCCTTTGATGGCGTCCATCCTGCCGAAGTGCTTGAGAGAGGCGGAGATCGGGGAAGCCACTGCGGAATGCAAGCTTCACTGCTCGAATGAGGTCAGAAAGGATCCAAAACCTGCCGCAATGCGTGCTCTTGAGACTGGAATCCGAAAAGGGAACTTTTAGGGTTCTAGTCTCTTTTAGCCCCACGATTCTAGGGCTAGGGTTTTGGGACCAATGGCTAACTGCCATGTGGCTATAAGTCCTATATTGACATATACCATAGATATGTGCAATATAGTGGTTTTTAATGGTTGTACCTCATGGTATAACCATGATTAGGCCAGGTACATGGCGATATACTCGACATGTACAGTAATGTGGCAATATAATATACATATTCCTATCGCATATTATCCTGGAACGTCACAACTACCCGAGACGTGAACACATAACTCTACCCAGTTGTCTTAGATAATACCCCCTATTTGGAAAGTGATAAATTCACCATAAAGCCTCCACAGTACTATGACCTTATTGTGGGTTTCCCATTTGGTCTCATGGATGAACAAAACTTATTTCTATTTATTGTTCTATGGATCGAACAGCATAAGTTTGGTGGGGATCTTATGCTCTTAAAAGGAGGATGGGCATGGGAAGGTGAAATTCTCTAAACTTAAGAAAATATTCTAAACTTACGAAACTTTCAAGACATATTTACCGGTCCACATTTGTCCTCATATCTTTTATAGAAGCTAAAACACTTGTATTGCAAAAAGCACTCGAAATTACTAAGGGGCTTAAGTACATGCATCTATCATATCCTGCAAGGAGGGAGATCCATATTTCCAAGCTTGGTTCAACTAACATTGAGCTGGTAAGATCCTTTGCTTCAATTTGACACCCTGTGCGGCCTAAGAGATCAACCACACAGGCATGATAGTGAAGCACTAAACTATGATTCATGCTCAAATTCACAACAAAGTAATGGGAACCTTCATCTGCAAGGCCTGCAAAATTACATGCAGATAAGACAGCAAGCACAGTCACAGCATTTGGCTCAATGCCTTGTTGATGCATTGTTTTGAAAAGATTAAGAGATTCCTTGGCATTTCCATGTTGAGCATAACCTCCGATCATGATATTCCATGACTTCACATTCCGCACAACCATCTTATCAAATACCCGCCGGGCATCCTCAATATTCCCGCAGTTTGAATACATATCAACGATGGCATTCTCCATACTAATATCTAATTTCTGCCCAAGCTTTCTGATGCTTGCATGAACCTGGTTTGCTTGTTCTATGGACCCTACACAAGCACAAGAACTTAGAATGCTAACATAGGTAGCCTGATTCGGTTCTAAACCACTTTGTTTCATCATTTGAAACAACTTTAGTGCTTCAACACTATCCTTTCGTTGAGCATAACCTGAAACCATTGCAGTCCATGGAGCAACATCTTTGGAAGACATTCTGTTGAAGACTTTGTGACTTTCTCCTAGACTTCCACATTTAATATACATATCAATCAGGGTAGTGCCAACAAAGACATCTGAGACACAGTCAGCTTTCAATATAATGGCATGGACAAGTTTTCCCCATTCTAGAGCTCTTTCTTCATTACACGCAATAAGAAGATTAATGAATGTAACTTCATTGGATTCTATATACCTTCTTCGCATGTCCTTAAATATGTTAAGAGCCTCCAGGCCATCACCACACTTCAAATATGCTGCAATTAAGCTGTTCCATGATGCTGGACATTCCTTAGGTAGCCTTTCAAATAGTTGGCAGGCTTCCTCTGTGCAACCAAATTGAGCATACATGTGGATCAACGAACTTCCAACAAACTTACCAACCTCATACCTGGAATTCACAATACAAGCATGAATTAGCTTTCCTTGTTCCTGAGATGGCATCCCAGCACAAGCACTCAGTGCCTTCACAAATGTAAAATCATTTGGCTCTACTCTATCCTGTCTCATTTTCCAAAACAGCTCCAGAGCTAAAGTTTCAAGTTGAGAGTCAATGTAAGACGAAATCATTACTGTCCATGAAACAACATTCTTTACCACCATCTCATCAAATACTTGACGAGCATTGCATAACTTTCCACATATAGCATACATTCTAATCAGACTACTTGCAAGGAAAATGTCCAATTCCTGTCCTGTTTCAACAATGTTCATATGGATTTGTCTTCCTAAATCTAAAGCTTCTTTTCCTGGAGCACACGCGCAAACGCCCAATACATTAATAAAAGTGATTCTGTTTGGCTTCATGCCTTCCTCTCTCATTTGTTTCAAAAGCTTCTGTGTGGCTACGAGATTTAGATGCTGAACATAACATGCAATCATTGAGTTCCACACAACAATATCCAGCGCAGGAATGCAGGAAAAGACCTGACAGGCATCTTGCATGCTTCCACATTTTCCATACATATCAAGCAGGGCACTGCCAGTGGAAAGGTCCAGCTCGCAGGCACTTTGCAGGATATAAGCATTAATCCATTTTCCTTCTGCTAGACATGATCTATTGCCACAAGCGCTAAGCAGGATATTGAAGGTTTCTTTGTCAGCTTTAATGCCCTCATTGTCCATTTTAGTAAACATATTAATGGCTTTGTCAGTTTGTACAAATCCTGCTAACATTGCATTCCATGACACAATATTTGGCTTAGCTAAACGTTTAAATATGAAATAAGCATCATGTATGCTGCCACATTTGACGTACATGTGAATGGCCGCAGTCGAAACTGTCATATCTGATCCAAATCCCATTTGCTCAAAACATGAATTGACTAGCTTACCCCATTCAATACTCGTACATGCAAGCATAATATTGAGGAAACTTACCTTGTTAGGTTCTAGTCCTTCTTGTTGCATACCTTTGAAAAGATTAAAAACTTTAGTTTCGCTCGCATTCTGACCATATCCAAGAATCATTGTATTCCATGAAACAACATCTCGCATCGGCATACTGTCAAAAACCTGCTGTGCGTCATCCATCATACCACATCTAGCATACATGTTGATGAGGGTGCTACTTATACACAGGTTAGACATATGTCTATATTTTATACTGAAGGCATGCAATCTCTTGCCAAATTCCTTAGATGCTATGTTGGCGCATGCTTTCACTACACTTAGAAGTGTAACACGATCTGGTTCCATCTGATTTTGTTGCATCTGCTCAAAAAGTATAATTGCTTCCTCCTCTTTCCCAGACTGCACACTGCTTGCACTCAATGCAGCCCATGAATACAAATCTGTATCAGCCATCTCATTAAATACTTGCCGGGCATTTTCCATGCTCCCACATTTGGAGTACATGTTGATAAGAATACTTTTCAAATAGATACTTGAGTTCACTCTGCATTGCCTAAAGTGGTTATGGACCTTTGTTCCTTCTGCAAGAGCCTTCAATTTGGTACAACTATGGAGAAGAACAGCATAAGCCTTATGGCATATCTGGCGTTCCAATTTGAGATGCTCAAAGATATGTATAGCTTCCTTCAATTGGCCTTCCTTACAAAGTGTCTCTAACTTCCAGCAAGTGCAACCAGAATTGGCTTTGCTGAAAGGCATAGCACATCTTCGCAGCTGCACATTTGCAAGAATATCTACGGCACCACTTAATAGATGACCTAATTCAGCACATAATTTGGGCATACTCCCAGTTTATCTGCTAACAATATGAGATTTGCACCACATGTAGAGAAATTTCATTGAGAAGTTGGCACCAGAGGATGCCACTCAAATAAGCTGGTTGAGAATATTTCAACCCAAATGTTGTCATAAGGAAGGAAGTCGGCAATTTATATAGACTCGTTTTTACAGTCTAAATCTTAGGAGGCTGAATTTAGGAAAACTCAATAGAAATGGAGCAGTTTATTGGTAAAATAAATGCAGCAATGCAGCATCAAATGGTAAATTGTGCATCTCCATGTGTCCATATCCCTAGAAATCGCAGCACTCCAGAGTACAAAGAAGCCCTTTGTGAAGCTAAAACATTTTGCATCAAATAGTTGCAGAGTCTATTCTTCATAGACTCAACAAAGCTCCAATCCGCAAGTCTATTCCTCCTAACAAAGCTCCAGCCCATGTAAAATGAGGAACTAATATTTTCTATTTTACTCCATGAAGAAAGTTTACGACGACATAGAATCCCTCATTCCGGTCATCTCTGGACTACAATCAGTAATAGTGCACTCATTTTATTGCACAGTTAACAGACGAAGGAATGGAAACTTAAAACAATTGAAGGAAACACTTATTTCTCATCCGAGACACCTCTGCACTTAAGAAATTTGTATTTGAGTACATCTTTCTTTATGTACATGATCACCAAATGTTGCATTAATACATTCATGAAATTTGTGAGATGACGATTAGGTAGTAACTACTGAAACTTTAAGATACACATAATAGGCACCAATGTATTTATATTAAAAAAAGAATAGTCTTTAAAGTAATACACATCTTAACTCGTTGCAAATTTGTTGGGAACATGTCTGAACCAAGAAAACTAGTTCTTAGAAATGTTTGATTGAAAAATGAAATTTTGGAGGACTAGAGAGTGAAGCTGCATGGACATAGATATTAAAGATGATTTGAAGTGATTTTTTCAACCTGAACCATAGAACATATATAAAGAAAGTATATCTATATAAAAAATGGGCCGCATTTGTAAGTTCATGCAGTAGAGGGTGCCATAAAAATTGTAGACTTGAACCATGCAATAAGTGCTAGGGTATTAGTGAGGACCTCATTAGTATGCTGGCCAAGAAGAGCAAGGGGGCCTTGAAGGTTAGAAAAGGCCTGCATGCAAGTGGTTTGAAGAGTAAGGGCCATGGTAGTAGAGGTAATAAGGCTATGAAACAGATCATCATCAATTTGCTTGTTACTGTTGCTATAGCTAAGCATGTCAATGCAAGAGTCCTTGAGCCTATCAACAGCAAGGCCAAGTTCCTCTTCACAATCTCTGAGGGCAGCTCGAAGGGGCCAATCAGTTCTGAGCATGGTCAAGTTGTGCACGACTTGGAAGGCACGTTTGGTCTGCTCTAGGGCCACAAGAAGGGAAAGCTTAGCTACAGCCTCTGGATTACTACCTGATGACAATTCAGGGTGGCCTGCAAAGGAATTTATGCATGTTTGGGGGTATCTTGTGACTTGACAAGGTCCAAGATAGGTAGCATCTCCTTGTTGTCCCGATCCTCTGTAGAAATCACTAAGGTCACCAGGTTGGCCTGACCCCTTCTCTCTATGAAAATCTCCCCTTGTAGTATAAACTAGCATTGCCATCATCAATATTTGAACTAATTTAGCTCCTATTGAAATCTGTATTATCATTTTTCTCAAGCCTGACTTTATCTCTTTTGCAAGAAGTATTTGCTTTCGACGAATTTCCTCATGCCTCTTCAGTGGCATTTATAAGTTGTATTAAGTATATAATATAGGTTAAAATGCAAAACTTATGGGTCGTTATTACTACCTACATGAGACATTTTTAAATTGATTGGTTGCATACAATAAATAGATAGAATGCGAGGCATGTTTTGGATGCATACGGATGAGATGTGGTCGTTCTAAACTTGATTTGGTATAAAGGTTGTGGGTTATTTTACATTCTTCTTTCTGAGTTTACATGTTTCGTACATTATTTGAAATTTATTAGGAAAAAGGGAGAGGAGAGTATAGGAAATCAATTTTGACTAGTGTTGGCTAAAGTAGATCAAATATTTTCTCAAACTACCTTACTTGATTGGTATCATTACATTAGGGCCTTTGCTATTATATTTTACCCTTGAAAATCTTTAGGGACAAAGGTTTTTAATTAATAGTACAAGATCCATCAAATCTCATCTTATCAATAGTATATTATTCTTTTCTTCAAGATAGGATTAGGAGAATAGTTCCAAAGGTAGCACAACGGTCCCCAAAACCATGTGTTAAGGGTTCGAATCCCTCCTCTCCTCCAATATACGTCGAGGTTATACAACGCTAGACCCGTTCTTCCGACGAGGTGGGGATTCGAGAGTGTACCCCATTGTCTCGTCAGCCATGACCGCCTGTCACTACAAAGGGGCTCACGTTCTATGGAAGAACGGTCAGACCAGAATGGAGAGGGAAACTAGTGATGGTTCAGATTGGGAGCAAAAAACAAGTTCATTTCTTCTCGGGCATGCGAGGACAAAGAAGTGTTGTATATGTATAGAGGTACACCTGCCTGTTGGTCGGAGTCGGCGTCGACGAAGGGTGTCCACTCTCTTCTACGCTATTTGGACTATACATTGATCAACTTGAGGATCGGCATATTCACTGACGCTTTTCGAGCGTATAAGATGCTCCCACCTTATATATACGGGAAATCCCATTCTCCAGTGACTACGATCACTAAGAAAGGCCCTCCGTCTAAATCCAACCACTTGTGATGGCTATATTTTTGAGCGAAGGGCATGGAGGTGTATAAATAATATGCCATCACGAAGGGTGACTCATCCATCTTCATTGAAATGTACACATTAACATGCATAATGCTCAGAAATAAGGGTTGCTACGCTGGGCGCAGACTAAAGGGAATTGAGTGACGGTCAAGGCCTCTGGATAACAAAAAAGAATCATAACAATGGCGTTGACTAGCATAGAACATTGGTTAGGATAGTCCACTCCATCCGCCTTTCCTGTGCACACTTTGCAGATAGGCTGAAACATGTTGAGTAGTGACTGTAGCCTTCAGGAGACGTGATCCCAAGGATTCACCCTATAGGACTACTCCAGATTGCATTTCTACGGTGATAGACTTGTATGCACCTAATGTGGAGGGGAATGACTAAGTTATCTATATAACTTAGCCAACCTAAAATAAAAAACCATTTCCACATGGCTTCACCTTATAGGCGGCCCACCATATAGACACACCAGCCAAGTGGCCCTCATGCAAAACTAACCCATAAAAGTGCTAAACCCTAATCCCAAGCCACTTTTTGCTCCGTCAGTCCGTCCTCGCAATTTCGATTCAAATATCATCGTCAAAAACCTAGGTTGCAGTAGCACTCCAGGAGCGCAAGCACAGCAGAGGATCACCTTTTCGAACTACATGCTAGATGGAGAACCAAGGAGCCGGAGATAGCTCATCAGGAGCAAGTATTTCGAGTAGATACCTGCTGGATTATCATAGAGTGTCCTAGTAGAGCATTCTGAAACCTTTAATTCTGAATATTAACCCTAATCAATGAAAGCTAATTGTAAGTTAGATGTATGTGATTAGGATTAGTTGTTATTCTTTATCTATTATCAACAATACGTTGTTATGATGTTGGCTGATCGCATATTGCACCTCTTGTGTATTGGAAGGGGGAGAGATCTAGTAGCCATTAGTAGATGATGGCCGTAGTTTAGACCTATTAGTTCCCATTATATGCGGCTTGTGTAGGACCTCTTGTGTATTAGAAGGGGGAGAGATCTAGTAGCCATTAGTAGATGATGGTCGTAGTTTAGACCTATTAGTTCCCATTATATGCGGCCTGTGTAGGGGGGTTATCAGTACTTGTGTAGTACTGATTTAATTATCAGTACTCCACTACTGATAACTAGTTATCCAGCCTGCACCAATACTAATAACTAAAGATAACGAACGTTCCCTTTACACACAAGAGTCCGACAAGGAAAATGTAGCATCCACCGTTTCAAATTGTTCAGAATCGATTTCATGCAAACTATCACTCCGCAATATATTCGCCTGATCGAGAAACAAATTGCAGAAACATAATCTTTTTATTTTGTTATTATCTCTGGACGTCCAACGAGCATAGTCTAGACAAATTATATCCTCTCCACAGATCTCCACCTTCTATTTCAGATGTTCATTCTGTTTCCTCACTACCTCACCTAGGGATTGTGTTGCGGGCAACCCAAAATCCTAAGCAAATTTAAGCAGGTTGAAACTGATGAACCAACAGGAGATATTAAAGAAATTGGGACATGAATTTCAAGCATGGAGACACTGGGTCTTAAAAACAATCTTGAGATACATTAAAATGGAAGAGTTGATATACATTGCCTTGTGGACCAGATTGTCTCTACAAAGCATGAGCCAAATTTTATACATCAATATAATAGTGTGCAAAATATGAAGCAATTTCTAGAAAAGAATTATCAGTATCAACAATCAGAGATGAGGCATTGCAATCTGGAAAATGCCTCATTTCCAAGAAATCAGATTGACATGCATCTATAAAGATCAGGCATGTCTAAAGATCAGATTGGAAGGGTATGTGAGTAGCAGGAAGCCAATTATCTCCCTGAATAAAAGAGTTTACAGTAAAATCTGCAGTCTGTGCCCAGGTCATGGCTGTGGACCAGGAAACCCTGTGAGTACTGTCAGATCCAGGACCATAGTTACCAAATTCACCGTAAAACAGAGTAGGCAGCTCAGCAGTGGAATCATTCCATTCCAACCAGCCAGCAGGATCTAAGACAGAGCTAAGATAACATTTCATGAACACAGTTCTAGAATAGGGTTTCCATGGCCGCCCTAGAAATGCTTGTGGAATAGACGAGTTCATCAGATCTGGCGTGCCTAATAAATTGCATTGGTGGAAAGAGAAACCTGTATTTTGGTTCTTGTCTAGGCGCCCTTGAGCCGTGTAAGTGTACTGCTGCCCTGGAAGCCCTGTTCTGGTGATTAGGGTTGTGTTCTGGAAAAGGGCTGCTGCATTTCCGAAGATGAAATCTACCGATCCAGATATGCTGCATTCCCTGTAAAACTGCCGATCTGTGTGCGCATATAGAGTATCCTGGAAGCCCTGTATTGAACAGCGATAAAATGCTGCCAGATCTGCGCTTACCCTCAAAGCCGGAGCTTGATCGTTTGCAGGTCCGGCGACATTCCTGAACGTTAGATCTCTCGCTACAAAATTCTGGCCCTCGATTTCTGTATATCACAAAAATATAATTATATAATCAGAATAATCAAATATATATAAACAAAAGAAAACACGTGGGTAGGCTAGAATTCAAGCATTCAGTTTACCTCGGTTAGCAACCCTGCTAAAACAACTTTTACACCAAGGACTAGAAATAAAAAAATAATAAATTACACTAAGAACTGAAACTGGAACTAAGAAAACACATTGATGTTTAGTAGCTATCCCAGACAATGCTTAGAGTGATGCACTTACGAGCCGTTGCCGAGTTGAATGTCGTCATCCCTGGCGTCAACGCATTCCCATACCCTGAAATAATCGTCTTCCATGTTGCCTCCCCCACCATCACCACACCAACCATCTCCTTCGTCACCACCACATTTTCCCAATAGACACCCTCTCTGATGTATACTACGTATGATGAACTGCCTTCGGGCATCGCATCTAAGGCATCTTGAATTTTAGTAAAGTTGCCACTTCCATCCTGTGCCACTATGACGTCTGCTTGGGGGGGACTTGTGTCCTGCAACAGTTGTCTCTGTGTTGGACTAAGCCACTTAGGAAACCCATCGTCTATAGAATCAGACAGCAAGCGCCTTCCAATGGGTTTAGCAAGCTTATTGTGAAAAAACTGCAATAATGCAAGTGCATTACTTAATATCTCTTTGTTGTATTGTCCATGTGCCCTCACTTGGTCGACAGGTATACCTTCTGCAATAACGAGTCCATCTATACATGTTGTTAGATATGTAAGAGAGGAACTAACCCATGTCTTCAAGTCATCAAATAACGCATGGGTCATTTGGCCATTCGAACTCAGCAATTGGGAGTGTGAAATGTTTAATCTGTCAAGGGCAAGGTCAAGATTACTTTTGCAATCAGACAATGCTGTCTTCAATGCCAAGTCATTACCGGGTTTAATTAAATCTCGTGCAAGACCAAACATTTGTTTGAGCCTTTCTAATGCAATTAGCACTGCAGCCTCTAAGACATTGTTAGGTTTTCCACCTCCTATATCAATTGATCCAAGAGAGTGAACACAAGTTTGTTGATAACTTGTGGCACTACATGGGCCATCAAGTGATTGGCTACCTGGATTAGAGCTATCACCATCACTTTTGCTTCCGCCACTAACTCCAAAGACAACACCTACTGTAAGCACAAGCACCATCATGGTTGTGATGGAAATGATAAACCATCGTTTCCTCATTCTTTTCCTTTCTTCCTCTGCTTGCAAACATGGATCAACCCTCCCATATGGGCGCATAGCAATGGCTGGCATGTTTGAAACTGTCTTTAGAGTGGATTTTGCCCCTTGCTTCACATGGTCAAATGTAGCAGCAGCTTGAGATGATAGGAAAAAATCTGCAGCATTCAAGACTCGTGGTTTCATGACTGATCTCTCAATAGTTCAATACACAAGGAACTAAGCAAGTTGTAATAAAACTCTTGCAATTTTATAAGCATCATTGGTTAAAAACCACCTAAATAGTAAATAGACAACTATGTGAAATCTACGTGTATGCACGCTCATTTGATGTGCAACATGCTAGCACATCTATCACAAACGTTTGCTAGTCTTGCACGTGCAAGATTCCTCTAGCACATAGGATGTGCCACGATGGCTTACAAAGTTTTGATGTGCCACGTTCCAACTATCAGAAACTTGAAATATATTTTTTGGATATAGGTATTCTTTATCTTTATTTCCAGTTAATCACGTAAGCTTTTCCATAACATATCTTACTCTGTGGTTAACCAGATATTCAAAGAATAGAATAGACTTTTTATTGGCCATGGAGACCAATTGGCCTATACGGGATGACCTTATGAAGTAATGTTAGTATAGTGTGTGCCTCGTATATAATATGGCATAACGTAAAAATTGTCTTTTCCCCCTTCATTATTATAGTGATAAAACTCTATTCTATATCCTCTAATAGTACAAAGCACCTTCTTCATTCTAAGATGGACAAATTAAAGAAGAAGTTTTAGCATTAAGAAACAATTTATGTAGCTTCAAAGTTTGGTTCGTTAGATCTCTAATAATAGATTTTTAATAGATTCTTGTCCAATCTGGGCTACAAATATCACTTGTCTAATTGAGGAATATTCTAAAAAATACCATAAAGCCTTCAAAGATAGATGGTAGTTTTAACGTCACGCCACCACAGTATAGGGTCGGGTCGCCATGTTTCGCGCACTTAAGGGGCAAATTGCCCTAAATCTCAGAGATTTGACATGGACAGCCAATCGCCTGGCATTTTGGATTCCTAGTGTTGTGTAGAACAACATTGTAGAACCAAAAAAAATTGATATCTGGCCACGTTTTAAAAAATATAGGTCCCTGCATCTAGGGGGGTCTAACGTCCCCCGCCGTTATGCCACTCCCCCCCTCCACGTAGAGGCTTAGCCGTCCGACGATGGTGGTGCGGCCTGGCAACCCGCTAGCTGCGCCAACATGCCCTCCCACAATAATGTTCGTCGGTCAGTCTCCACAAGCGCGGGAAGCAGTGCATTAATGCGGCCCCTCGGGTAACCTGTGGACGCGGTATACGAAGCCTACCACGCTCATAGGTTGCCTCCTACTGCACCCTTAGCCAACGGTAACGGGCCCTAGTTGGCTCCAATTCCACTGAAATATCATCCTAAACCTCAGGAACCTTCTCCAATTCTTCAATCACTGCCTTCGCTAATGGCTAAGACATTCCCTGCCCCAGCTGCAATTCTTTAATTCTGCTTTTAAGACCGGTATTCCTGAAAATCTTCATCGCCAGGACCACATCAGACTCATCATTTCTCTTCCTACTTTAAATTGAGGGGCACCAGTTTCTTCTATCTGAAGCAGAAGTATATTCAATTACTTTGAAGTGCCAGAGGTAAGCTCACTTGGCTCTTGTCTTCTTCTTGGAATTTTATCCGTTCCTGACCTATTTGTTTTGCACCAACAGAGTTCTTGATAGCTTTGACCATGGACCACCCTCCGAAAGCGAGCTTCCCAGGTTGTGGGCCGACATAGAACACTGTTAGATTCAGGAGGAGGGTCACTCCATCTCCTGATAAATGCCCTCGCCCTGGTCTAAGTACACCTCCTGGCCCTTGCAGCTCTACTACCTCCACTGCTTCAAACATTCTTCCATTGCGCAACTGCTTGGCGACACCAGCCGAGGTCACCCCAGCGATTAGTTCATCCTTGCATGTCGAGGTGAGCTCCGAAATAGTATCACATGTTGAAGCGGCCCGGTCTGGCTCCGAGTTAATCTATTACCAGATTGTGCAGTCTGAAGGAGACATTTTGCTATTCCAGAGCCCCGTTGGGCCTTGACGGCCCCTTGGATTCTTGCAAGGCCATCCTTGGACGACGCGCATTCAGGTTTTTTCCTTTGCTTTCGACGTGGCTATGGCGGGTATGCCCCCTCTCCTCTCCCAAATTTTCTAATCACATTGTGCTATGGCCTGGGTGCCACAGTCTTTTCTGTTGGGCCTACTGGCCAAAATGTTTCTGATAGGCCTATGGGTCGTTCTGTTGTGTTAGCCCTCGGGGCTTTGGTTGTATAAAAAGCGAACAATGGATAATGCCATGCAAGATATTTCGTCATTACTTTATTATTATTTAACTTCTCATGTTTTATTCCTTCTTCCATATTCCAATATAAATAATGTTGTAAAGCTATAGTGAACATGTGCAAGCTCAGATTATCTCACCACCTGATAAAATGAACTGGACACTAAAGTAGCTACTAAGTTTAGTATTACAACTGAACCCAGCGAGCTGTATCAGGGTTAGCAATCATTTTGTTACACTCATAGTCATGGGCATTAATCAATTTACCCTTAATCAGTTTGTCAATCAACAGTCTAATTTACATTTAAGTTATGCAGTAAATTGTGTTGTCCGTTGTCTATGGTTTCATCACTATCTTCAGATGCCTGCAACAATGTCAAGGTCAGTAATTCCATACTACACCACAACTCTCAACAAAGGGTTGAATACTAGACATGCCTTTCAAGTAAATGGCATCCCCTCCTCAAACCTAGGTGTTGTCTGCATGCAACGAGCCACGTCTTCCCTCCAGGTCTTTGCAAAGTCCACATCCATTCCCCTGGCCCTGGAAATTAAATCCTTGTTTACCCCTATTTCAAAAGCATTTCTCAAATTATTCTGGCCTCGTCTATGGCCTGATTATGATCATGTGTGGGTCCAGTATTTGTTGTAGCATAATTGACCCATCCTTGTGTATCCAACCTTATGGACCGTCCATGGGTAATATTAGCAACCGTCTGTGTCTCCCTTCCCTTGTTGGCAAGGTCCCATGTCTTTCATTAGTGACCTGACTATGCTGATGGGTTTTGCCACAGGTCTGACCAGAGGGAGGAAGCCTTCTATGCTAACATCTTGAATGCCACCAACATCACCCGAGCAGGTGTGAGTATCCGCCAAACTACACATGACCTCAACATCTTCATCACTATCTAGTGCAACCACATTATCACTCACGTTTGGGGTTGTCAATGCACAAGCATGCAGATGTTCATGGTCCACCCTATTAGTTTGAGCACTTGGGACCCCAATTGGGCCCATCCCTTGCCTCATTCTCATCCTATTTCTGACCTCCAACCTCTTGCACCTAATCTCCTCACTGAGTCCTCTCTGGTAGCTAAAGATTGACCCTATCCTCTCTATTCTTTTGGGCTCTTATGGCAGCCTTTGCCCTTTTCCCCTTCCTTCTAGCAGTCTCGGCTTTCCTGTATGCAACCTGCTCATTCCTTAATTTCTCGGCCTCCAGCCTCCTAGTCCTCTCAGCTGCAAGAGCCTAATGTGATGTTCCATAATAATATACGATATAAATACATATATTATCTATGCCACGTCACCGATACATGCCGTATATACGTCATGTACCTCGTATACCCATAGACGGTATAGGGTACCCTATGGGGCAACGTGCCCCTTTGAGCCAATATTGGCATTAAATATGCCAATATAGTAACATTGGACCCTAGATCATTAAATATGTATATTGACATCTCCATTAATGTCAACTATACATATTAAATGACCATAGACATATTAAATGGCCACATGTCATCATCCAAGGGTTTTAGATCCTAAAACCCTAAGCCCAACCTAAATGGACCTATAAAGACCATCAAACCCTAAGTTTCCCTTTTGGGAAACTCGCATTGGGAGAAGGGAGCAGCTAGGGAATCGAGCTCGGGCAGTCTAGCAGCCTTGGGAGTTGTGCAGCAGCAGCCATAGCCATTTGGAGCCTTGTAGCGGACCTGCAGCAGCAGCCCCAGCTTGAAGAGGTGTGCCCAAGTCAATTGCAGCAGACCCACCTCTGTTCTTGGCAGATATGGAGGGATTCAGAGGCCCCATTCCTGGTAGCCATGGATCTGGTAGGTTCCACTTCCCATTCTAGATTCGTCTTGTAGCATTCATTAGCCATCCATGCCCATAAGTCTAGGA
>JAANSK020155340.1:0-15162 GCA_011763485.2 Isoetes engelmannii
TAAAAACACGCTGTCCTACCACATTGTGCGAGGGGCCGATGTGTTGCCGGATGAAGCTGCCACTGGCTGCTTCCACCATTTGCAGTGAAATGATGGAAAGCAGAGGAGTCGGACTCTGTAACGCATCCACCGCCATCGTTGGACTCTGTAACGCATCCACCGCCATCGTTCAAAAACAGACGGTCCCATGAAAAAACCCTAAAATTACCTTTGTGTCGAAAACAAAATCCGGTGCAAAAATTTCGCTTTTTGGCCGAAAATTAGAGTGTCACCGGCGTTACCAATGGCCGGAAAAAGGGAGACACCCACCCCCAAAAACATTTTAAAGAAGTAGATACTGTGCAGATTGAATTGATAGATAGATCTTTCATTCTCCGGTGGCCCGCATGTTCCACGCTTTAGCAGGTGCATCCCAGGAGTTGTTTGCAGGAGCTATAGATCCGATGGATCAATGCGGTTGCGCTTCCTTTGTGGTTGTTTTTTCCGTAAACCTTGTCTTTGAAGCTATTCATTAATTTTTCAAGTGCAGGGTCTCTGCTTCAGCTGCTTACTCCATGGAAGAGCTTTTATCCAGATACGGCTATGGCGATTTAGCACTACTATTCTTGAAGATTCTAGGAAGATTCAGGCTCCGGCTGTGGGGGGACTGTCGCTGGCTCCAATAAATCATGGCAATGGCAGATAAGCAAATTCTTAGTCTAGATTTGTTCAAGGGATTACACCATTTAGATCCGTGCTGACCCTTTTCATGGTGGCATGAACGCCCCCGAGCAGATTGTAATGCGCCCAATATTTCTGTGGGCCAGTCTTTGGTCATTCCTTTCCCTTGTGCTTGCCGTAATAATATATATGATGATCATCTGACGATGTTTTTGACATATACTGTACAATCCGAGGCCTCTGTTCCTCATCTTTCTAGCAGCTATGGTATAGTCCAGCAGGAATTTTTGAACTTAAATACGATGCAGAGCTCTTCGTCCCTTCTGGCAGGAGAGGTAGTGCTGCTTCCAATGCGAGGTATATAAATGTCTCTTAATTCCTCCAGCAGTTTTTAGACTGTTAGTGTCTTATTTGGGAATGTGATCATTTGTTTTGAGAACAGGTGTTGCTATTCTTCATCTGGAATGTAGAATGATTGATTTATTCAAAATGCTTACAGTATTTATAGATCCAACTCAACTGGGCAACGTTTTTATGTTGTGTTTGCATTTTCTGCGGTATAACTTCCTTGCCATTTCTTTGAATTTATGGATTTGGGACGAGATCCTATTTGGCCTTTCCTGCAGATGTTATATTTTCAGACTGCAATGAAGTCTATGCCATGCGTGGTATGCCTTCTTATCTACTAGATTTTCCTCTAGCTTCTCTGCTCAAACATTCTGCTACAGTTGTCAGACTTCCCTAAGCAGTCATATCATTGTTTGTGTCTTTCTGTTGAGAGTTAAGAAATTACCGTTCTTCTAAGCTGATTCCACCAACTGTTTCTTCCGAGAGAGCTTACTCACTAGAAAAATCCCAGCCAGGCAGCCGTTAGAAGTGGACCAATATGATGGTTTTTAGAAATGTTAGTATGATGCATAGTTTTTTAGAAATGTTAGTATGATGCATAGTTCTCCCTTTCAGCCAAATAGATTAAATGATTCATGAGCAGCAAGCATGCATTGTAAGGTTATAAAACTAGGACATATTACATAGGATATATGATAGTTGTGCATGTATCTGTTCAATCAGTTAATAAAGCAGTTTCCAAGTGGATCTAGAAAGTGAAGTATGTGTCTCATTTGTACATGATATCAATTCTAGTTTCGCTTCAGCTAATCATTTTCCATTTCTGGATCTAGCAAGAAGGCAAACCATGCATTGTCCTGCCAAGGCAAAGGTTCCTGTGTGGGCAAAAATGACTCCAAACTTTACAGACGTAACCCAGGTTATAGTTTGCTTCGTTTTTTTGAATTATAATTTACTGGATAAATGTCTTCCTAATGTTGAACACTTTTCCTTACATCTAAGGGCACCTAGGTGTCAAACACATTGTTGTCTTTGTCAAACTCATTCTTTCAAAAGGTGGTTCCTTGGTTAAACTTCGAGCTTTAAATGTATATCTGTTCCGGTGTGGATGATAAGATGTTTTGCCAGAATAGACACTGCTGTTGGTTGAACGTGTGCAGTGTGCAGCAGGAATTTCCTACGTGTTCTCATTGCCGACTAAGTTTATCATTGATATAGAGCCTTTATCCATCTCATTTTGCCAATATCTGGCATAAACCTTCTAAACTATGGTGTTGTACCTCAATCTATGGAAATTTTTCTAGAAGTATTTATGAACTTCTTGCTTGCTTCTGCTAACTGTTTTCATCCTTATGGGTATCATAGCCAGCTTGAGCAGCACATGAAGGAGGATACGAGGGTGTCTCTGCCATTACCAGAGCATTATGGGCATCAATCTTGATACTTTAAGACCAGAGTCCTGTGCTGAAGGGTAATTTTGAAAGCTCATCTATTTCATGTTCTTTGTTTTTTAACATCATGGACAACACACAGAGGGGGTTTGTAGAATATTGCTAAATTAGTATACGTTAAATTATGTTATATACATCCTGTGTTTGCATGTCTAATGCCTCTATCTGGATATGCTAAAATGGAAAAGGTCACTAGATTTTTTGTTGCACTAGATTTTCTATTGCGGTTTTGCTGCCACTGTTTTTTGTAAACAATTTGGCATTGACATGCACAAGGGCACAATGTTCTAAGCTATTGTTGAAGGCGTTGTCAGGAAAAGGAACATTTATTTTGTTTGCTGGATATGCACTACATATATCCCAGTTATCACGGTTCTTCAACTCACTACAGTTTTCTTGCTGTCATCTATTTGTATAGCTTTTTTCCCAGAGGATACTCTCTAGGACACATGCATTCTTTTCCAATGAGCATTGGTGCATTACAATCCTTCCAGCAGTGCCTGGAAGGACAACATTGGTTTCCAATGCGACAATATTTGATAAAGCTATTTAGGGCCATCAGGACAATGGATATTGCAAACAGTAAGATCTCTAATTATTTGGTTTTTGTATATTTGCATTTGCAAAAATGATGCTAACTCATGGCAAAACGTTCTTCTTTCGTATGAATTTTGCAATATGTCTGAAGATGGAGAAGTTGGTCATTATTATAACACAATGTATGGTGGTCTTAATCAACAAGATAAAGCATGGCATAGCATACACAAGCTGAACAGCCCCTTGATCCAAAACGCAGTTTCGCTTTGCATGTTGAAGTTTATAGTATTCCCACATTGTTATTACTCTGACCAACAAATCTAAAGACTCATACATTCTGATTTGAATGACATATGGGACATAGCTACTTATTGACATGACAGGTGAATATGGTGTGTTGAAATGTCCATGCACGAAGTTCTTCTGGATTGCCAGTGTTCTTAATTCATTCTCCGTTAAACCATCTAGAGCGGTAATGACATATGTTGAAAATATAGGTTGTAATCACTACTATGTACATTGTTAAACCAGCTAGAGAGGTACTCACATATGTCAAAAATATAATATGTTGAAAACAATTTAACACAATAACATTTCACACTTGGCTTGCACGTGTCAAAAATATAATATGTTGAAAACAATTTAACACAATAACATTTAACACTTGGCTTGCGTGCACGGTTGGCTGGGATTTTTGACCATTACCTCCTCACACATTATTTGACAACATTAACTAATATTTGGTTGCATACATATCAACAAGTCTTTTGCCTAATTGTTTACAACTGAGGGAAAAAAAATTGAAAGGAAGCCTTAGTTGATAGCACTTATATGTGTATAAGATATGCATGTCCTTGTGTAGATAAACATTAGGGCAAATTTTAAAAATGCCCTTAATTTTTTGCAAAATTGCGAAAATGCCCTTGTTTTAGAGGGTATTCTTGGTAAAATAACCATAAATTTTTCTTGATGATTCAAATAAGAATGTCCTCTTCAAATGAATTATAGACGAAAATGATATCTTCCTATCGGAGTCTGGAAACAGTACCACATTGAGACAAGCCTCAACCTTTTTAAAGAGTTTTTTGGTTTACGAGCAGCTGTTTGATTTTTTTTTTTTTTTTTTTTTTTATTGTTTGTGAGCAAACTTGAGACACAAGATAAAATTCATTATTTTTAAAAACAAGCTTACTGACTTCGGAACATTTATCTTGAAGATACAGAGCTTAATGGAAGGATTAAGAATGCTATAGACTATACACCAATTGTGTTTATATAATATAAAAAGAAGATATCCATTTCTAATATGTTCCCAACGTATATATATGTTTTCCCCTTTAGATGTTGTAAAGTTAAATCCAACATTTTTATTAGTTTTTAATTTACTCCTGACGGAAAGCCCAACGGTTCAAATAGGTTCCCAACGTATATATTTTTCCCACTTTAGATTTTGTGAAGTTAAATGCACCATTTTTATTAGCTTTTTATTTACTCATGACGGAAAGCCCAGCAACGCTGGGCACTTTTTCTAGTTGAACATATTTTATTAGTATGCCACCACTAAACCAATCAACAAGATATGCTTCGACCACTAGAAATTTTTTTGCCTCTTTTACGATTTTTTTTTGTCGTTACCAATTTCTCGCCCAAACCTGAGGATTGTGGAGTCGATTCAGCGGAAAGGGAAGTGAGAGATTGCATTTATGGAGCAAGCATCGATCAAGCCACCAGGGCCAGCTGTTTGAAGCGGATCATTTGTGAGCAACCCCAGCAAGGTTCGTCCAAGCCAAATCAGGTGACCATTTCCTTCTCGTTTCTATTCTTTGCATATAATACAGAGGAGACATTGAGCATCAGAATGAGGAGCCGATCAGAAACCTTGCGTTTGATTATTGGCATTTGCCTGTGCAAACAGGCGGTCGTTTTGGATCTGCACAAGCTTTTGGCCCCTCCAGTTAGCCTCAAAGAGTGCATCTATTCGACCCTCTTCTTCCTTCTGCCATGCCTTTAGCCCCATCTTTTGATTTTCCTAATATTTATCTCTCTAATAGCATTTATTTCTCTAATCGTCACTCTAATGTTTCTGGTTGAAGACTTGAGTTTCTGGGCATTTTCTGTATACATCTAAATCCGACAACAAGAAATATGCCTTGTTCTATATGTTTGTGAGGAAAAAAAATTGGTTTCTGTCATCTTAGATTTTTGTATTACATTTGAAAGGCTTGAATTTAAGAACTTCCTGTCACGCGAAAGGCGTAAATCCATTTTGCTCGTCCCTTGAAAATTAGGGTGCGGACTTCCAACACTGCTCCAAGTTGCATCTCTCCGGTCTGATGAGGGAGGAATGAGACGTGTCCCTTCCAGGAGCACAATGGTTCCATGGGTAGCTAGAGGATGTGGCCCGCATCAGCGCAACCCACGTCTGTACTCGACTTAACCCCCCAAAATCCATAGCTCGAGCTCACCCGTATCTATCAAGCCCAGGAGGTGTCAGACCCATACCAGAGCCACATTCAGTGACCAACTATAAGCCTGGCACACTATAGGGGCCCCAATAGCCACGTTTAGCAAGGCTGCGCTTCCACCACCATTATGTCCATTATCTGGTGCTCAATCATATACATGATACCATCTAATCATACAAGGGTCGGTATCCCTCAATCAATCAATCAACCTAATCTACTCTGCTACCTATTTCTTGGCTAGAGAGGGTCTCTTTGGGCGTGTCCATCTTCCTGGACTGCTAGAGCTTCTCCTCAAAAACAGGTTTTGCCCTAAATTCGAATTAGGGTTTAGGGTTAATGGAATTGGCCCGGCTGCATATGGCAAATTCAACTTGGCCAATCAATGGGTGCCACATGGCACTAGACTCTCCTTCGTGGCTATAATTAATGAACACAGCTAATGTTGATTAATATGTTTAAAGTTAATGTAATGTGCCACCCTAGATTGTTCAACGTTTTCATTTCGTATTTGGGGCCGTACATGTGGCAGTGGTTGGACATATGATTTTGGCTATGTATGGTATTCGAATTCGTAGATTTCTGGCATTCTGAGCAGCTTCTCATCATTTAATGGTTCGGGGGTCTGAAAGCAAGTTTTTTGCGCATGGATTCTGGAGCAAGGTCTGCTTTTAGAAGCATGGCGGATGCACATGCCGGGTGGCTCCTTGGAGACAGGTGCTGGTCGCATGCCGACCAATTCGGCCTCTGGTTAGCTTAGAGAGGGAGCACTATTTGGATGATGGAGGCAGCGGGTGAGTTCTCCCTCTTCCTGTTTAGATTCGTGTGAGTTTTCATCCGGTTTAGCCTCTTCTTTGAGGTGTTCAGTTATTTCGCTCTAAACTAGAGCAACGGCTCCCAGTGATGTAAGAAAGCCTTGAGCTTCACTGTTAGGTCTGTCGGAGCTTAGACACATAAAGCACCATGATTCAAGCAGGACCACTACAGCATGGCAGTGCTTGGGTTCTGGTGAGGCTGTTGCAACCAACGGTTCAATTCCTCCGGCCCTGGGGACATGGTTTTCTTTGCACAGGGGTTTCGTGGTTTCCTCCATGCCCTCTTGTTTGTTGTTCGCAGGTTCTACGCCGAAGTCGTTTCTATGCTTCAAACCATTGATTGGGTTTTTTTGTTCCCTTGAATCATATGTTTGTTTCGCACCATTGACACTGAAATCTATTTTTCATCTCAAAATTGTAATAACCTTTGATCTGGCATAAAATATAGAATATTCGCCATCAATGGTCACTAAGAAAGTTGAACACAAGACCCATTATATACAAGACCTCGTATATACAAGACCCAATGTGTGCATGTCGACCCAATATGTACATGACATGCGAATGTAATGTGCCACCCTATTGTACTCCTTAATAGCATATATGTATGGAGACATATGGTATGGTGACGTACTCGAGACTTAGCCATGTATCTGGAATATATATATATATAGGTATTGCCGATGTAACACCTATGTTTGTCGCCGTGGTCCTGTTACGTCCCTTTTGCAATCCCGCCGTCCGTTTGTGTGGAGAAACACGTGACGAGATTCCGACCGTTTGATGGGTCACCCGAGCATTCGATCGGCCATAGCCGAGCTTTTACCCGTTTGTTTTGCTATGGCATCGATGGGGTTTGGGAGGCTGCTATGGCGAAATTATCCATGTGTAAATTTGTGGTCGGATATACAACCTCGGTGGCCTGTTGAAGGTGTAGGATCCTTACACAAGTTTGATGCACAAAACTGGATGCCGGAATGTCTGGGCATGGCAGAGACACGCAAAAATGAGCCTACTTTCTGCAGTAAGAACTCTGATCTTGCTTTTCTAAAACGAAATGTTTGTTGTTTTTCTTTCTTTGTGTGTAGCCTGTTCCTCTTTTCATTTGTGTGATTAACTATTCTGCTTTTGCTATCTGCTTCAACGCCTGGGGGTCGTACATAGATTGGGCAGCAGAGTCATTCTCAGCCAATCCGAGGCAGACGAGTGAAATTATCCTGAGAGGCCAGACCTGAGTTTTATGTGACGTTTATTACGTGACTGTAAGAAATCGTACTGCAGTTCTTGGACTTGTGAGGCACATGTATGAATGCATTAACTTCTCTGATGTCCAATGGCAAGCCTTATCTTAGAGTATTTATTGTAGAACCTAATAACAATCTCATTTGTGATATAGTAGACATTTAAGTACTCAAATTTAATCGCAATGCTATTAACAGATGTGGATTAGGGACGATCACTTGGGCGGTGGCATGAAGGACGACTCTGGGGCTCCAGCATTTGTCCTGATCAACCAAGCAAGTAACAAAGCATTGAAACGTGGAATCAGAGAGCTTAAACAGGTTTATTTCTTTTGTTTTTTTATCCCTTCTTTTTACAGGGGTGGAATATTTGTTCGATCTTATATATGTTAGGAGCTTTTGTTATTGTGTGCAAGTTGACCTTATAAACTTCCATCCTGGTGGTGTTGAACGTTCAAAATTTGTGGACTTTGAGTAAAAATGTCGGTGATGTTTGTAATTGGAAAGCCAAGATGGGGCTTCAAAACTCAGAATGACGATGTTATCATATTATGTTACATTCAAAGTTTCTGTCTATTGCATATTCACAGTAAATGCTTAGCAGGAAGATGTGCTGCTCTTATGATGTTTTGTAGTTTTCTGATACCTGCTAGATCAAACGAGAAGCATAATCCGGTTAGCCTTTACGCCCTGGGCAGCCCTGTCTTGTGATTCTCTCATTGTGTCTGAGGATCGGAATGCTTAAATACCTTAGACAAGGATTATATTTGTATTTTATTTTTGCCCTGTTCCCACTGCCCATGTTTTCAACATGATAAATTGTTTTCATGATTGCAGTGTCATATTTTTGTGTTGCACATCTTGCTTGTGAATGTGAATTCTATCTTGTGAATATGAATTTTTTTGCAGTTTCTTTATGATTAGAAGGGCTTAGTTTCTTCTGCAAATAACCAGCGAATTACTTGAGTCTTAACTAGAAGCAATCCGATTAATCTTCATTATTAAATTCCCTTTTCTTCTTCCTGCGGATGAACCAGGATCCAGGTCTTCTAACATGTTTTGAAGAGCAAAATTGCAAGTGGTAAACATCTACAAAACGTTTTGTATGCGGAGTTTCTGGAGCTCAAGTAATATTACTTTCTTAAGTCCATAGTCATCTTCGCCATAGCTTTTTTGAAATATATGATTACTAATCATCAAGGTTCATTTGAGTTTGATGTCTATGTTACAGGTCAAGCTCTCAGATTATTTGGGAAACACCCCCTTTAATTTGGATACTGAGGTAGTGTCGCCTTCAGGTCTATGTTGGTATCTTGGAAAATATAGCACATTCCCCGGTCTAGAAACCCCTGCATCAAGTTTTCTAATGTACTGCTATATGCAATAATATGAAGGACTTTTTGATGTGGACATCTTGTTTACTGGACAAAGACATCATTGCAAAGCCTATAGACATGAAGGATATGTCATAATTATCCTGGTTGCAACTGGTTCATACACTGACACTGATTGACATGTTACCACCTTAATTCAAGCTTATGTGTGGGAAGGTCAGGGTTTGATAAAATTGAACCTCAGTGGAGCAGATATATGATGAAATGGCATCTCAACATCGGGTTTAGTTTTCCTGCATTCAAATTATCAAGACTGCTCGTGTTTTGCTGAAGACTGCAAACGTGAGAACACCAACCAGTTTTATGATTCCAATAGGAAGCTTCCTCCCACCACCTCCAAAATTCGTTCGCCCAGTAGGAAGTCGAAAACATTCAAGGCTATTAGGCCCAACACATTTAACTAGGCATAGCACAGCAAAATTGGAAGGTTAATTTGTTTAAGGACGGATATCTCTCCTGTTTCCGTTTTTAGCCAGGAGTTTATCATTCGTTGTGCTTGGAAACAGGCTAGCCGGTAGAAAATTTAGTGAGAAATAAAAACATCCAATAGAATAAGTTAGAAATTTTTGTTTTGCATAGCTCGATGAATAAATCTTGGAAATTCTAGGAAACGTGACGATAGCGATTATTTTTGTGTGGTCCATTCCAACCAACCTCTGTTCTTTTGTACAAAAGGGCAATTAATATAAGCTCGAGCTTGGAAATTTACAATATGAACCAATTTTTGTTGAAGTCTTTATGTTGGGGAGTTTCTTGATGAACCAATTCTTCTTTTCAAATGGGTTCCTTTGTTTGCTTCTTATTTGAAATTATGTTAGCAGACAGGCGCACAATCTGTTTGCTAATCTATTTTAGAGATGGTTGATTTTAGGACATTTAAACTTGGAGCAGGTACATTTGTTTATCAGGATGAGGTTCAAAGTTTTCTTCAGTTGATAGTCTTAAACAACATGTCAACCAAGTTAAAAATGCTCTAGATGATGCGTGCTCTGAGTTTTTTTTATTGTCGTTAGTACAAGGACTTGTCCTTCTACATATAAAATTAGTAGTTTTCAGGCAACAAAATAAATTAAAAAAAAATTCCAAAATGTCCACTTTTGGAACCAGAAAATAATTCCCGATTGTTTTGGAGAAGCAGAATTCTGCCAATTTTAATAGCACCCAGAGGCAACAGCCTAAGCTAAATGCAAATTCGATAACCTTGAACATAAGCAGAAAGAAGCAAAAAAAACCCAGGTACGCTCCTCCACAAGTCGTTTCTATCGTTGGTACTTGAATTCAGATTTTTGGCCACCGAACAACAGAATATAGGTTCTGAATCCGGATTTTGAGAAATTGGGGCATAAATCCTGCATTTGTTTTTGTTAAAGGATAGACATTGAACAACAGAGGAAATTGGATAATTTAGACCCAGTTCATCGGACCCAGCCTGTGATGTGTTTTTTCAGGGAGATCCAAGTCTGTAATACATTCTTTCCGGACAGATATGAAGCAAAATTCGACCCAGAATTCAGGTTAGAATCCCAGATTTTGGGCTCGCTGAAGAGTTTTCAGCACAATTTAGACACAATTCGGCTTAACCCAAAGCCAGGCATTCCCGCATCTGTAATCCATAAGTGGAATCCGCTTTGTTAAACTCAGGCACGACGAGTCATTTCTAAACCCAAAGCCAGGCATTGCAACCAGTGAAGGCTCTGCAAAAAAATTTATCTCTGTGCAATTTCTGTAGCTCTTAAAGAGAAATTTATGTCTGTTTCAGCGCTAATCCATGAATGCATGGACATCTTTCGACTCAATTAAAACTGTCGTCGGTGATAAATTCCTGAGTATTCCATCTTGATCTAGATTCTCAACTAATTTGTCAATTTCTGAAATGGTTTATTCGATAGATTTGTAAACTTCCCACAATTCATGTGTATATATTTTTTCCCCAGTCTAAATATTTGAGTTTGCCAATAAATTCGTGCATACCCTCTGTACCCTGTGCTTGACAAACTAGTTTAGACTGCCGTGATCATAAGGTGAGAATTGTAATCGTAGCAAATTTGGGCTACGGTTGAGAATCTGGAAGCCTATCTTTTTTTATAAAATTCATGGACAGACCAAACTTGACGTGGCTGTTGTTTCCGGCAACTGTACGTAACGGCCCAGAAGGTGAGAACGCTAGTTTAAAGATCTTGACAAAAACCAATATGAAGTAGTCATGGGAAGAATTTAAGGTTTTTTTGGCAATAATTGGAACTCCGAATTTTTTTAGCAAGTCAAAGCTTACATTGAAGCAACCTCAGCAACCGTAGAAGATCAGAGGAATAGAACGCAGGCAAGAATATTGAGGTATGTTTCCATCCACTAATATATAGCTCTGGATTGGCATGCCAGTTTATGATTCTTTCTTGCTGTGGCTTACAAATTTGTTTTTCAACGGGGTTCTTAGAGCCCAAGTTATCTGTTAATTTAATTTCGTGCTTAGTTTAAATTGAATGCAACAAAACAGGGGCAAAATTTGAGCTATCTTGTGAATAATTGATAGCGTTAGTTCTAGATTATCCCAAATATCTTGGAAATTTTCCAGCATTAGCCATTATTCGCTTCCTAAATGTGCACGGAGTCATTAAGCCTATGACTCAAGAATATGACCCAGCATAAGCTCTTTATGGGAGAGCAGAAATATGCCCAATTGAAACACTTCTTACCTTCAGAACATTCATATCCCTTTCAAAGGCAGCAAAAGCAGCTGATCTCTAGCTAAGGACGAACTCTTCTAAGTACTGGTCAGACAATGGATTGGCATGAGTGTATGTTACCAGAGATTAGGGGGAATAAGTCTATAATATAGATCCACCCCCCTATGGATCAAGCAGCAACTCGCTGAGCAACTGGGTCCTTCGATCTGCCACCGTATTTGAAGATTTTTGTATGTTTCCTTGTTTTTTGCTTCATTTTCTTTTTATCCTTGCTCTGTTTTAGCTTGTAGTTTCTTCGTTTCTAGCAGCACATGCTCGGGTTTCTTCTTCCTTCTCATCATCATCACTCTTTCTTTTGCGAAATGGCCACATGATTCTGGGCTTTGAGTTCTAAAAATGTGGATTATCTGCAGATTCATTTTCTTTTCTTCTCGTAATACGAAGATAAAACTAAAGCTCTAGCAGTTTTATTTAATTTTTATGTCGTAAAGCTTCGGGGCATGTCTCTTTCAAGCATTAGACAGGCCAAAAAGCAGCTCAGATTTAAGGATAAGGATGGTGTCAGTGGGATTCGATTTGTTTTCCTTTTCTAACTTTTCTAAGCTAGAATCTGTGTTTCTTTCTGCGCTAATCTGTTCTTCTTTTGAATGAAAGAGGGATTGAGCATTGACGCCGCTGTTGTTCATACTACATATATGCATGCTTTTGCATGTTGGAAGGTCACAGAGTGATGTAAAATTTTTAAAAGAAGTGAAAGAATCGGTAAAAGAATCAGGGACATTTTTGTATTCTTGGAGATTTGAAAACAAAACATCTTCAGCACCGAATATCTGTGATTTTATAGGGGTTCAATGCCTCCAACCAACGGAAATGAAGGTTTACAACTTATCTTTATCAGGGGCTATAACATGTCAACCGTAGAGCTATAACATGCAAACCGTAGAGCTATAACATGCAAACCATAGGGGCTATAACATGTCAATCGTAGAGCTATAACATGTCCACCCCTGGGCTATAACATGTCAATCGTAGGGACTATAACATGTCAACCGTAGGGCTATAACATGTCCACCATAGTTTTTTTCTTTATTTTAACTTTCTATTTTTTTGTTTTAACCTGCAATACAACAAGCCCTAGGTGGCATCCTAGATGGCATCCTGGGTGGCATTCTAGATGGCAACCTAGGTGGCATCTTAGATGGTACCCTAGGTGGCACACTAGGCGGCATCCTAGATGGCACACTAGGTGGCATCCTAGATGGCACACTAGGTGGCATCATAGATGGCACCCTAGGTGGTCCTTCGCGTGTTTTTTTATTTATTTTAACTTTCTATTTTTTTGTTTTAACGTGCAATACAATATGTTCTAGGTGGCATCCTAGGTGACACCATAGGTGGCATCCTGGGCG
This sequence comes from Isoetes engelmannii, assembly GCA_011763485.2. NCBI lineage: Eukaryota > Viridiplantae > Streptophyta > Lycopodiopsida > Isoetales > Isoetaceae > Isoetes > Isoetes engelmannii. Next base: position 13,002 of record JAANSK020155340.1, read on the forward strand.
GCACCCTAGGTGGCACATTTCTACTCCTACTTTCATTTTAACATTTTAACATTTTTCTACTTTTTTGTTTTAACATGCAATACAATATGTCCTAGGTGGCACCATAGGTGGCGTCCTGGGTGGCACCCTAGGTGGCACATTCTACTCCTACTTTCATTTTAACATTTTAACATGTCCACCATAGGTGCTATAACATGCCATCCCTAGGGGCTATAACATGTCCAGCATAGTGCTATAACATGTCTAAAATGGTGCTATAACATGTCCACCCCTGGGCTATAACATTTCCATCCCCTGGACTATAACATGTCCACCACAAGGCTATAACATGTCCACCATAGGGCTATAACATGTCAACCGTGAGGTTATAACATGTCCACCATAGTTTTTTAAGCAGGAAAACTCTTCATTGTATTCTGCCTTAATCATGTCCAATGTTGTCTTGCAGAGCATGGCTATAACTTGCCATGGGGTATGTCCGTACAGTAGCAGGGGCCATCGATGGGGGGCCTCATGGCCATGGGCTGGAGATGGCCTTCCGATGGATCTCCATGGCATCTCACACCCGAGCCATGGGCTATAACGTGTCCAAATGGGCATGCTATAACGTGCCACGTCCGATAAATACTGGGCTCGGTTTAGAATGTGCTGGGCAAAGGAGGAGATTGAATGGAACTACCAAATTTTGCTTCCTTTAATGTACATGGAAATTTGAAAGGATGCTTTCTAAAGCATGCATAATGCATTCTGCAATTTTCATGAGCCTTGGGATGGACACTGTGAATTGGAAGACAATGTCTAGAGATCTATTTTACCACATATATATATATATATCTTATCTTATTTTATCTTATCTTATAATATACAAGAAATTAGCGCCGGCGGAGCCGACGCCTTATACATTGCAAAAATCGACCTGGAATTGGAGTTGGATTAGAGTTGCATTATTACGTTGTAAGCAATTTGTGTATGTAAAGCATGACTGACTATTATCAGAAGAGTGTGGAGAAAAAAAAGTGGAAAAAGCAAGTCACGTGAGTGTGAAAGGGAGTTTTGAATGTAGGCGTTCTACCAAAATAAGGAACGGTAAATAATTCTAGTTTAGTATACATTTATTTCCAATAAAAAAGATGGCTCTCGACGTCGGGCATATGCAACAATGCTTCCACGTTGAGTTTTGAGAAATTGTTAGGCTTTAAATATACAACGTGGAACTCCAAAGCGATGAAGCGAATTTGCACTTCTTCTTCTTCTTCTTCATATCCTATGATAGAAAACTAGAAAACTACAGAAAATCTTTGAAAACCATTAGGGATCGTGTCATTTATGCACCAATGAAACGGAGGCGGTCTAATGTTCCTTTCTCAGTCACTGCAGACTTTTCTCTTATTGCCTTCAATTCGCTGTATTCTTGAGGTGTACAAAAATAGGACTTAAAGCCCTGCATATTCAGTCAGCCTTTTCCTATAAACAGTCTCTACATAAGGTTGAATGAACTGAGTACTTTGTGCCTCCTCATCAACAGATCATTTAGATGCTTGAATTACAGACCGAAGGATGATTTTGGTCTCTCACCTGATGGTGATGAATTCCCCTTAGAAGAGTTATTTGAATCATCCTCTTCTATAGTCTCTGCTTCTGCATTGCGCCTATGCTGATTCAAGATTATGTTGAAATTGGTGGGCATTTTATCTCCGGAGCTGCTCGAACCGTGGTTTGCCACATGAAGAATGCATCGTTTTTCACATTTAATGCCAAGATTCATGTAAATCTGCCCGGGTAAGCTAGATGCTCAAATAAAATCACTTCATTCTTTCATTCGGCCATAAAAGGCAAGATTTTGTTGCAAAATCACTGCTGCTTGCTCTAGATATGGCCTGGGTGCAACATACCTGGGTTTTCCCTGGATTTGCTGCATCGAACTCCCTCATTAGGGAGTGACACAGAGAGAAAAATTTCCTTCCCAAGAAACGTATTCTTTTGACGTGGAGGAATTGCTATATGGGAAACTACTCTGCTAATCAAGCCTTGGCTATGGCTCGGGGCCTTGGGGTTTTCAGAACCAAGGAAGAAGAAAAAAAAATTCAGAATTTCAAAGAGTTATGGCTTACCTGGGCAGGCGCTTGCACAAAGCTTCCGGTTCCTGGCTGCTATGGCCAAA
>JAANSK020155451.1:0-15161 GCA_011763485.2 Isoetes engelmannii
TAGTATGCACCTTATTGCTATTTCTGACCTCTGTTGATGCAGGGAATGATGGTGAGTACCACCCTTCGAGGTGGCTTGTGTGTATTTCATTCATTATTCTTATGATTGTTTGCTTCCGCTTTGCTAGGTAGGCCTCGAGGGAGACGGGGTCCAATGACACGTCTGGTTCTTCCCCTCAGTCTTGATAAGTATCAAGGAAGCTGAGGCAGACAGGCGGCCCCTTGATTGGCTTGCTAGGCCAATGAGGGAGAATGATCCAGCTTCTATACGGTGGGGGCACCGTAGATAAGTTGGGTACGTCACATCAGATAAGGATGGAAGTTGGAATTTGATCTTTTATCAAAACAATAACAAATTCTAATTAGATTAAGCACTTCCCACCTGAAGAAGATCCCAAAAGCTGGTTGGCCATAAGATACATTTATTGCATCCGTCAGAACCAACTAATCTACGAGATGTACATACAACACAGACATTGCTCAATATGCTAAACTGTTACTCAATCTTTTTACCAACCTACCATATGGAGAACCTATGTGCATTCTTAAAACTAAGGTGCTAGCACATGGATGGTGGTTTTTCTTATGTCTTATTAGCTTGTGTTTTCCCATGCGGCATGATTTGGGCACGTTTTTATTAATTGAGTTTATCATCCCTAAAGTAGTGTCTTTTGACTTTGTTAGCAGTTGACACTAGCTTACGTGGGACTTAAGTTGTAAGGCTTGCCCTTCGCCACGCCCAAGAGGGCACAGGTCCAAGGATGACCAATATCAAGTTTCCTATTTGGAACTTTGAAGTTCATTGGCCTGAGGTCACATGTTCGGTTTCACATCTACTATATCAACGCTACACAACTAGATTGCTAGACTAATCGTCTAGCCAACATTGGTCCTGTGGTAAGGACCTAAAATCTAGCACATATTTTGTAGAATTATTGTTTGTATTCATGTCAAATTTGCTGATGGTTGAAGATGAAGCCAAGTGTCTCAGAGCATACTCATATCTTCAGGCAGTGGCACTAACCTAATATTCATTGAATATGGAACAATGGTTCAAGGACATTTATTATTGGTTTAAATGGTCACGAACCATCCATATGAATATTTAGAAAGACCTGTTTTATGGAAAGTCCAAGTACCTAAATATAAAAGATACTATAGCAAATGAGTTCGAGCCAAAATGGAGTCAAATTCCTTCGGCATGGCAAAAACGACATATGCTCGTGAATAGATCCTATGCTAATATAGAAAATGGATTCAAATTCCTTCAGCATGGCAAAATCGACAGATGCTCGTGAATAGATCCTATGCTAATATAGAGGTTTGCCAGTAAGGCAGGTCTATGATTTAGGTTTCATGTGAATAGTGTTTTCACCAATACCAAATGAATAGTAAAATCGCTACAATACTCATAACCGTTCATTGAGATTGGGCTAATAATTTTTGTGATATTTAGACCTGCAGACCTTGTGATTATTGTAATGGGCTTATAGTCATATAAGTCATGTAAGTGAAAATGATTGTCTAGACATTTTATCATTGTTGAATTTGAAAAGATGCATTGACAAGCTTGGTATATTTCTTCATCTGGTATCAGAGCAGGTCATTCTAGCAAGCCGATTGGGAGCTTCATTGGATTTTTTTTTCTTTTTTTTGGAACGGCAGTATTTGTATTATATCACATGAGAATACATAGATATACAAAATTGAGAGAATAGGTCTCCCAACCTAGCAGTGACATAGTCAGCTGCTACCACTTCCACAGGAAGGATAAAAGTTTAAAAGTTTAAAGAAAAGCACTGTAAAAGTTAAGAGAAGATAGACTTTTAAACTTTAACAAACCACCTTAAGATAGTAAAGTACTAAATAGAAAGCGGATCAAACAGGAAAAGGAGGAACTGTATGCAGCAGCAGACACCAGAGACTAGTTGTCCAGCACCCCATCAAGAGTGATGATGGCAAAGGCCTCCGAGGTATGCTCATACAACATCTGGTCCAATTTATTTCGACCATATGCAGTGGAGTCAAGGAGGTAGAGAATCCACCCTTCTCGAGCTGAAACATGGATCCTGAGCTTCTCTTCAAAATATGGCTTTAGAGCAGAGTTGAAAACCCAAATATCTTTGTCAACCAACAGCCTTTCCATAGTCCTCATACTAATTTCTTCTGGAACTTCATGAGCATGTCCCCCTGCTAGATGTTTCTTCACCAAGTAATCTGTCAACAGAAACATTAAGATTGTCAAGATGAGTAGTAAAGAAGCTGAAAAAGCCCTGGAAGGACCCAAGTTTGTCCCAATCAACATCATAACTAGATCCCTTCAATCTTTTGTGGGCCATAGCAGTTTCAGCAATTTCTAGTTGAATATTGGCTTTTATTTTGTTCCTATCTGGAGACAGGTGAGCAATTGCCACACTATTTCGATGCTTCCACATTGACCATAGGATCAGGCTCCTAATTGTACCAAGGAAGGGGGAGTCATGATGCAAGAAGAGTAAAAGCTCCTCTTCATTGGTAGGAACAAAACCTAGGAATTGGGAGATCCATTCCCAGATAGGAAGCAACCATGGGCACAGGAATACATGACTAGTAGACTCAACCTGCCCACAACCAAGAGGGCAGGTATCTGGGACAGAATGAGGGCCTCCAAATTTAGCCAAATAGGCATTTGTCTTCAAGCTTTTATTGAGAACTAGCCATCTGAAAATGACTACCTTCCTAGCACACTGCAGCTTCCACCCTTTCCTGATGATGAGTGTTGCCTCACTGTTATCACACCTCCATTGTGTCGAGACCTTCAAGGTATGGATATCCAAGAGCATGGAGTACACACTAGAGACTTTATACTCCTTGCCACAGCACAACCAATCCCAGCTTTTCACTTCATCCAATCTGCCCTGTGAGGAAATAATCCTATGAATTCTGCTATTATTAACAGAGTCTTGAATTATGGAAGAGATGTCCTGCCAGGTTTTCCATTGGGAGCCATTTCTCATCCCAGCAATGGTAGCCAACCCAGCTTCTTTCCATTCTTTGTATTTTCTGGGGTGCTTAAGGGCAAGACAACCTTCTGATTCACCTATCAGGTCATGGTGCCAGAAGAAACTAAAATTGATTGAAGCATCTTCAAGAAGGACAGCTCTGAAGCAACCCGAGACCTGGTTCCAGGCTTGCAGAACTCTCTTCATGAGCTTAGAAGTATTTGAGCTTGCATGTAACTGGTAGAATGCTGAGTCACGAAGTTGATGTGGAGTGGAGGGGGAACCTACCAAAGTAGATTTACCTATCGAATATCTGGTCAGTAACAAGGCTGGAGAAGTGGAATTGGAATTCAGAGCTCTCCATACTAACTTACCAGCTAAAGCTTGGGCTTATAAGAAGAGATCCTTACAACCCAGACCCCCACTCTTCCTAGGCAGGGTCAAATTCTGCCATGCTACCATGCTGCTTCCTTGCCAAATGAATTGCCTCATGGCAAACTCAAGTTCCAGATATGATTTTCTCTCTGCTATGATTGCAGAGGAGAAATAAACATGGGTACTAGCCATAACTACATTCACAATCTCAATTCTCCCTGCCATGGATAGGGACTTTGGATACATCTGCAACTTTTTCTTCATTCTACTGACAATGGGTTCCCACAACCCGTGCAGACCCATATCCAGACTCAGTGGGAGTCCCAACAGTCTGGTTGCAGTTCCTTTGGAAACCACCCTGATCCCTTGTATTGACAAGCAGTCAGTCCCTAACAGAATGGAACATTTCTCCTTGTTTAGTGAACTCCTGAGGCTTGACCAAATTCTTACATCTTCAAAAACTGGGTAAGACTATCATCAAGAGAGTTCATAAACACAAATGTGTCATCAGCATACTGCATCAGAGACAATGTACCTAAGTCCTGAGGGAGTTGCAAGCCCTTCAGGAGCCCTTCTCTATGTAGAACCATAGTAGCTCTTGTGACCATTTCGGCCACTATTAGAAATAGATAGGGGGCAAGTGGGCAACCCTGCCTTACCCCCCTCTTGCATTCAAAGAAATGGGAGGGCACTCCATTGGCAGAACAAGCTGCCAAGTTAAAGCTTGCCACCTTTTGAATGGCCCTTTCTGACAGACCAATTTGCTTCATAGCTCTATGCAGGAAATTCCAATCTATGGTATCATAAGCCCTGCTAAAATCAAGTTTAAGAAGCATACACCCTTGCTTGGAGACTTTATTCCAATGCAAGCCCTCATAGGCACCAACAAAATTGTCTAGAATACTCCTGCCTGGGAGAAATCTTATCTGGACAGAAGTAATCTTGTCACAAAGCAGTGTCTTCAACCTGTTTGCCAAAATCTTAGCCAGTATCTTATAGGAAGTATTGGTAAGAGAAATTGGCCTCCAGTCAGAGAATGCCTTTGGTTGTTATACTTTAGGAACCAAGGTAATGAGACCTGCATTAATAGCTGGGTGAAGGTGGGAGGCTTCCCATGCTCCCTGCAAAAAGATGGTGAGATCCCTGCCCATTACTTCCCAGAAAGTTTCAAAGAACTCAGGTTGCAATCCATCAGGCCCCGGGCTCTTCCCATGTTTCATCTTCTTAATGACTTCAAAAATTTCCAATTCTGAAGGAGTGGAAATCAATAAAGAATCTTCCATCAGGTTATCCATAGGGCCAAGCTTCTCAAAGAATTTCTCTATATTATGTTGGGGAGCTTCTAAAGCAGCAAAAAGATGTTGGTACTTCTGAAAGAAGAATTTCTGCATATCCTCCTGCTTACTAATAACATTATTATTCTCATCCAACACTGATACTATACGATTGTTTAGCAGCCTGCTTTTAGCTGCTCCAAAGAAGAATTTGGAACTGCAATCATCCATGGCATTAATATATAAACACCTGCTTTTGATGGCCAAACTCCTAGCCTCATACTCCTCTATATGTTTGACTTTTCTTTCCAAAGTGTCCTCCAGTGCTTGCAGAGCTTCATTTTGTTTATCAATGAAGAGTTCCTGCCTGACTTCTTTGATTTGTCTATAGATCACCTGTTTCTCCTGCTTCCTTTGTGCGTTCCAATTCTTGCACCACAATTTAATCCACCCCTTCACCTGTTTGAGTCTGTCCAAGAAAGAGTTGACTGAACCACTCCTGTTGAGAGGTAAAAATTCCTTATAAAAGGCAGTGAATTGTTCACAAAATGGCTTATTATTAAGGAAACTGACATTGAATTTAAAAGGAGTATTATTAAACCCCTTAGACTTCAGGCTGCCTACCTCTAGAACCTGGGCAAAATGATCTGAGATGGAATTGCCACAGTCATTAGAGACTATGAAATCTTGCCAATCCCCCAAAGTAGAGGTTTTGATATAGAATATGTCCAGCAAACAGAAGACCCTATCCCCTCCTTGCCTTTTGTTGCTCCATGAATAAGAATTTGAGGAAGACGGAGCCTGATAGAGAAACCTTTGAATGAGTTTCTCCCACTACCCCCTTTCATTTAATGTCATATTGAGTTTTTTCCCTGCTTTCTGCTTCCAAGAAGGGGTATTGTTAGAGTCCCCACTAAGAATCCAATTCTGATCGTGTTGCAGATCCAACCAATCCGACATTTCCTTCCATTGTGCTTCTCTCTCATTAGGATTGGTAGAAGCATATACATTGATAATTCCCAGAGTTTCCTCACCAATATAGAGGATTACTACCTGCCATCTTCCCGAAGGATGAGAAAATTCCCTGATTGGCCTAAAGTCTTTCCAGACCACACATATTCCTCCCTTAATTCCATCTGCAGGTGACCAGGTTGAGCCTCCATTAGGGTAGATCCGAGACCCTAAGTTGGAAGCTTCAAAAGCAGGTAGCCTATGTTCTTGAAGCAAGAAGATATATGCCTTCATCTCTTTCATAGCAATTAAGGCCCTCTTCCTCTTCAAGGGACCCTTGATGCCTCTTAGATTCCAGGTAACAATCCTCATTTGGTATGGCTCCTAGTTTTAGGCCCATCTACCCTAGGGAAATAGACCTTCTTTTGTCTAGTCTTCTTAGTTGAAGCAGGAGTGAAGAAGTGCTCAGCTACCTCAATAGCATCAGCAATTATCTCTTCAGCATCTTCATCTGATTCCTCTGCATCCCAAAACTTGCCAAGAAGTTTTGGAGTCTGTGTCTCTGAAGGAGTCTGGAAACCTTTAGAGTCATATGGACTGCCTCCTGATGCCTCCACTGCATTCTGGCCCCATGGAGTTACAGGGATTATATCCTGGATTATAGCCAAGATAACTTCCTGGTCATGAGGACTTATAGAAACCTGTGGGGCATCATTCTTGCCAATTGGACTTAGAGGAACCATGGAAGGATTCACCTCCACTTCCTGGCCAATTAGCACTGACTCATCTCGGACAGGCTCACCAATCCTAAGGACAGCCTCTACGTTTTCTCCAAGAGAATCCATCATCTCCAAGTTGGTTGAAAGAATTTCCTGGCTTGGATTGTCCTTACCAGACTGGAAGAGTTCCAAGACTAGAAAAGGGGAGTTCGAACCAGGGGACCTGTTCAGCACACTGGGGGTTCCCTTATCTTTCAGGACTGAAGAATCATCAGAGGAGGCGTACTCATTCAGAGGTGGGCCAGAGAGCTCTTGAATAATCAATTTTTTAGCTCTGGCTTCATGGGCAGGTGTTACAATTATGGCACCTGGATCCAAAACCTCCTTCCCTTTGTCTAAGGGATTGTTTAAGACTTTGACTTTCAGACTGTCTTAAACTGAACTTTTTTCTTCCACTCAGACCTTTGGTTTTTCCTTTCTTTTCTTTCATTTTCTTCCTGCATCCTTATTTTTTCTTTTTCTGCCTTCAGTCTTTGTTTTCTCCTTTTCTCTCTTAGCACTTCCATTATTATTTTTATTTTTATTTTTTCCCCCAGACTTACCCACTGTTCCAGGAGTCTGGACAGTCCCATTCTGCTTACTCTGTCTACCTTTGTTGGGAGTGACTATCCAACCTACCTCAGTAGAAGCAAAAAGATCCTCTTTCTCTTTCTGACCCTTGCATACCCGACCCCCATGCAACCTGATCCCACACACATTGCATGGGGATGGCAAACCTTGCCACACTAATTTCAAGGATTTCTGATTACCAAAGTAATCTACATAAGAAATAGAGTCAGGGATGGGTTTGAGAAGGTCAATTTGAACCCATACCCGAGGAGCTTTGTCAGGGATCATTTCAAAGCCTATAAAGTTACCAGCATTCTGAAATAAGGTAAGCAGAGATTGCTCATTCCAATACATGGGGTTAAGGCCATGCAAGGACGTCCAGGCCGGGTGGAAGAGCTCAGTAAAGTTATGGGGCTCGAAAGATGGATACCATTTCTGGAAAAAAAAAACTGAGTGTTGGCTTTGGAAATAGTACCCAGTTTGAGCAAAATGGAGCTGGTTTGGGGATTTCCACACTCAATCATAAAGAATGGAAACTCCATCCAGTTTATACTCTGAATAGAGATTTTCGGGTCCAGTTTTTCCATTTCAACCTTAACCAAGGAAAGCCTCACCCCCTCGTGTCTAATGCAGCCAATCAAGCCTCGAGATTTCAAAAACTTTAACTTCAATTCAACTGCTGCATTATTAAGAGACTTACCCACGCATACCGGGCCCTTCTCCTCCTCGATTTCCTTCCTGACTACCTGCTGCAGCTGATTAGCATACTCCAAAATTTGGTTCACAGCTCCCTGTTGTCGGTACAAAGGGCCGAGCCCATCCGCACTCCTTGTATTCACCATAGCGGGCAAAGAGGTCAGGAAATCACCAAATGAAACCAAGTCCGTTACCTTCTTCCCCTGCTCGAGCGCCACCAAATGACTAGTGAGCTCCCGTATTTGATTTTGACCTTTCTCTGATAGGGTAGCAACCAAATCTAACACATTCTTTTCAATATTCCCATGTTCCCCTGTTCCAGTACTATTCTTCCCCTTTTCAAATGTCACCTCGACTTCTGACCCTATACCTACAGTCCTTTTCTTGTACCCACTGCCTTTCCTGCCCCCTCTGTACTATTTGCCTTGAAGTCTGTGCCCACACAATCTGTTACTGGCCTCAAACTTTCCATGGGTCCTACCATCGATTTCATACCTAACTGAAAACCTTGACTACAATCCTACTCTCTACCCAACTGCAATGAACATAAAAAATACCAGCTGCTGTTACTTGGCTATCACCTACAAACTCTCCTAACCATGCCTCCAAGACCTGGACTTCAGATTGAGGAACAACAGAATAAACTGGAGTGAAGAGTTCATCAGGGAAAAATCGATAATAAACCAATCTTTCCTATAGAATAGAATTCTCCCCCATCTAGCCATCCACACGTGATCCTATCCCCTTAGAATAGAACAGTAAAGATCCTCATCGAGCCAGGGACCCAAGAACCCTAGCGCCTAGCGCCTTCCACATTTTCCGCCCCTCATATCTCATATACATTTGCGAGTTTCTCAGCTTCATTGTTAAGTGCAATTGAAGTTTACAAGGGTGGTATTGGCTTCCAAATGTGGAACAAAAAAGTTGAAGAGGTTTTAAGAGTTGAAGGCTTATGGGAGTTTGTTGATAATCAAAGTCCCGAACTTGTTTGTGACGTACCCAACTCGTATATGATGCTCCCACCATTGCTTCCCTAGGCTCTTTTCTACCCACTTTCTGCTTATCCTAATGCTTCTCCTTTCCTTAGAGGGTTGCTCGATGCATGGGATACCGTACACTCTTTTCCACTTCCAACCTATGCCAAGGAGTTTTATTGGAGCTAGCTGTTGGTGGATTCCTTTGGGTGATAACCAAACAGATGCACCTCTAGTATCATAAATTCATCCCTTGACACAACGACGCTGGAGACTAGCAGCGTGCTTACAATTTCTGCACGGTATAATGAGACATGATTGTTGACATGGGAAGAATTCCGGACCAAATTCCTCCTTTTGAGATGGGATCATGCAATTTGGCAGAAGGTAGCCTCCATACTTCCTCCTACACCACAAGTGGTAGCCTGCCAGCTTTGGGTGATTCATGAGAATGTTAAGGTTGAACACATACAGTTTGAACCAGTAAGTGAATCGACAAAGAGAAATGTCCACGCGGCCTTGGCAGACATTCATACAAACATTCATAGTCAGACAAATGTGTGCATGTTCTTCCTAAATGCGGCTCTTATTCTAGGATTTTGCAAGCCCTGACTCACCTAGTTAGCAGGTGTCGTCTTGGCTAGGCATAAGGGGAGTAGGTTGAGTAAGGACGTGTGCCGTCACAATCCTCTAGTCACCTAGGATTCATCGTATCACGGAATGGGACTTGTCTCCTCCTGCCTCACAAGGGAGATGCAACCTGGAGTAGTCTCATTGGGTGATATCATGAGATTGCATATCCGAAAGGCTACAGTCACCAGAGAGCTCATTCCAGCCCACCTACATAGGATGTGCAGAAGGGGCGGATGGAGTGATCAACCCAGCCCAAGTCATGGTGATAACTCGGTCTGATCTATCTTGGAGACTTTACCGTCAGTCAAAGTCCATTACAAGTCTGAGCCCAGGGTAGGAGTCGCCCTATGGTATAGTATGTGTTAGATGCATGTCCATGGTTACGATGATTGGATGGATCCTACTACCTTTTGTGGTAGTTCTATTATTATGTTATATGTTTTGTGCTTGACATATCTTTATGCTTCTGCTAATATTGATGTCCAGTGAGGAAAGACCGAGCGGCACCTTCGTTCTCAGCTCGAAGTCCTGGCCATCCCAGCACTAGAGTCTGACGGAGGGCCCATTCGATGGCGAGGCCATTGTATGGGAGATTCTCGATGGAATATATGGTGGGAGACCGTACATGAAGTAGGGACCATCACAGAGGAGCCACAACGTGGTGATCCATGGCCTCCCAGAAGAAGAAGAAGGGGAGAATCTCATTTGCCGCAGATCCTCGACCGCGACGTTCCCTATGCCTATGAACATTGTTAGAGCAAGCCGCCATGGTGCTTAATGCCCTGACCACAAATGTATTGTCATATTCATGGTCATGTTGTATATGTACATGGTGCTATACTGCACCAAGGAAAGTAGTTGAAAGGGAGTCCTTGTATATGAACCGGAATCTCACTCTAAAACAACAAAAGTCCTACAGGAGTGTGCTCGCCAAGATTAAGAACATCAGCAGTCAAGGAAGAGCTGCAAGACTAGTTCGAGGCAAGATGTGCATTTTCCCCTTCCTCGAACATTGTTGTTTGCCAAAGCCCTTACCTCCTCTGATCATGCTACCATCGCTTCTCGCTTTGTCCCTGCAACTGAGTCTGCACATGCATCTGTTGCTAACAAATAGGAAATGTGCCTCCAGGTTGGTTTCCTAGAATTGTCGGGGTTTCCCATGGCAGAAAGGTGATAGTCTCGACTCCGTTGCTACAGATATGGATCTCATCTTCCTTATGGAGACATGGGAGCATGCAGGGTACAGGCTACCTAATCTCCAAGGCTACCAATATTTCTCAGTCTTCGATAGCTTACAAGAAAGAGAGGATCGGGGGGAGGTGGAGGTGGCCTTTTTTTTTTACAGGATACCTTTGAAGCAGTCCATCTCCCTGCAAAAGATAGACATGCACAACTGGTACCTGTGGGTACAAGTCAGCTACTCGGGATGGCCGCAAAAGTTGTTTTGCAGGAAACACCCGTGACGGATCTTAGAGACCATAACCTTCCTACGAAACTAGTAGTTTGACGCTGAGTGTAAGGAACCCAAATGCTGGCTCTGCTAGGTCACAAACCCAGCTCTACGTCCTCACGTGACCTCACAATACTGCGCTTTCTTGAAGGCAAAAACCGCTCGGTACATCGCGAGGCATCATAGGAAAACGTTTTACTTCTTGGACAGTCATCCCAGAACCTCTTGGTGAAAAATACTTAGAAAGCTAGTACAATCTGCAGGGAACATTATTTCTAAGCAGTGGGGGAAGTATTTGACCATCTTCACCTGCAATTTTGTTCCTCTCAACTTTCTAATAACCTAACTTCCACTAGAATCTCCAAGCTAAGCTTTGTAAAATAGACAAACTCTTTTAGATAAGCATTGTACAATAAGTTAATATCTGTGTTGGCACATTTGGCTACCATTAGAAAACCACTTATTTATTGCTTGCACTGGTAGAATGATGTAATGGTCAAGATTTTATGGTGGAAGTTAGACTAGTTACAAGAGGAAACATGGGGAGATTAGGATTTGTGTTGAAGGTAACTGGTCAACGTTGACAACATAATATTGTAAGACCACATACTTAATTGTTTGGGCAATGATAATGATGGTGATAAAGTAATGGTCAATATTTTATGGTGAAAGTTAGACCAGTTGCAAGAGGGAACACGAGGAGATTAGACCTTGTGTGGAATGAAGGCAAGTGGTCAACATTGACACCATAGTGTTATAGGACCACATTCATAATGGTTTTGGCAACGGTTCAAATTGTAGAGATAAAAGAAAAAAAAAAGGGAAACTAGCAGTAGGGCAGGCTTGGGGTTGAGAAAAGATGGAGTGAAGGTAAACAAAATGGGAAAAATGTAGGCGAAGGATAGGACAACATATGGAGGTTTGTCTGAGGTTTTTCATCTTGCTCCACATGTTTTGTTAGCTTTCAGAAGTTTTTAGACCTTGTTTGGATTGTGTGAAGTTTACATCATCATGAAGGAAAACACAAGTCATTGCTTATGATTGAAGCAACAAACCCAAATGAAACCAAGACTAGCTGACGCACTTAAACTACAAACTGAAATGATGCAAACATTGATTGAATCAGAACCAAGGGCCCAAATGTTATATGTCTAGCACAAAAGTAGATTCCAAACGCCAATGCCACTTTGTTATGAGCAATTCCCTTTCTCTTTTCAAATAAGATGTTTATAATGCTTTCTATCAACCTTATTGGGAAGCTTAAATTTCTCCAGCAATGCACTAGGTGCAGTTTGATGCAACACATGTAATAGCTCGTAGTTTCCATGAGTGTATCCAAAATCATAGCATTACATTGAATCTATGAGATTGATGAACATGGAAAAATACGTAAGCAATACACCATGTAAAATATGCTATTTGATATTATAAATTTTTTCATGCAAGGTTTACACTGATGGAATAGGCATACCTGTTGGAAGTAGCGATTGGGATCTTGCTCATAAGGAGCTGCCAGTAGCTGATCGGAAGAGAAGTGGGATAATGAAGCTAAAGCAACATACGACCATCATCCCATTCGAAGAGTGATTCATTCATATGATAGTGATAAGTCAATGGTTGAGAAGGCAAAGTATATCAACGAAAATAACTTGGAAGGCATTGTGTACAAACCCTCATTAGCAGGTAACTAGTTGCTTGATATGCATCCTTAGGAATCACAAACTCATTAGCGAGCAACTAGTTGCAGAAGAGAGGAAGCAAAGGAATGCGTAGGCCCTTAATAAAATTTAAATTAATGCCTCATTAGACACTCAGTTCCATTTAAATAATCTTTGACCTAACAAATATCGGATAACACTACTTCTCACACCAATCCTCATTAGGTAATCAATACCATAATCCAAGTACTCTTTTCTTAGAAACCATGGCAACCTCAAGGATTTTGTGCCTTCTAAAAAACAAATACAGTTAGTGCTTTCTGATGGTTGTACTTGTGTTTGACAAATTAAAATAATAAGCAGACTTGCACTTGCTTTCCAAAAATTGCTATAGCCAACTTGTAATGTTCTTTCTCATGCACCCAAAGAGGTGAGTAACATGTACAACAAAAATTGTGTACTCTGGATGTGGAACAGTTAGGTGTGCTGCAAAAAATTAGAGTAGTTTTTTTCTCTCAAAGTAACACTCCAGATATCACAACTACCAAATAGCAGCCACTAGAGAAATGAGGAGTGAAATCATACTAAGCCATGCCCGTCTTGCATTTGTTTTCTCTACCTCACATCTCGTCCCGCACAACTAACTCTTTGATATAGGTCAACCAAAGAAGAAGGTTGTTAAATAATGTGAAACCAAAAAGATACATTGGACATAATAGCACATACATCCAATAGGACCAAAAGCCTTTGCAGCTCAAGTTATATCAAAAGTGACCAAAGTGCAACAAAAGCCTAATTGGGTTTAAATCCATGATGGAAGATTAAAGTTAGCCGGTCATGCAAATGTAGTGTGCATGGCTTTAATATGATAATGCATTGAAGGTATGGAATTTAAAGATGCTTGAGGAACTGTTTCATTGTCATCGGGTATAGGGCTCGATCATTAAAATAAATGCAATTGTAGAATTAATTTACTTACTCTTCATGTGTTGCATGCACAAGAGATTTTAGTGACTAGGAGTCTAGTTAACAAAAAAAAAAAAAAAAAAAAAAAAAGGAAAGAAGAAGAAAAAACTTACTTCAACTTTATCCTTCTTGACAATGCTTTCATAAACTTTTGCAGCAAACCAGTTTTCCAATCAAGGTCAGTACTAGTATTAACTATTACATGTTGATGGGCCCCTAAATTTCTACAAACAAAACTACAATACATGTCTGGCATTCCTTATACATGGTGCGTCACAACAGCTGGAAATTCTTCAAACTTAGGGGTTCAAAAATAGTATGGATTCAATCTTAAGCTCCAAGCCAACAGTTCCAAGCCGTCCTTCTAAAAGGGCCCTGACTACTTCCTGCTCATCTACAACAGGCTCTCTAGCAACATTCACTAATGTCCCCAAAGGACCAAATGCATCAATAACTTTTTTATTTCACAAGATGTTTGGTCCCTTTGGCCAATGTACATGTTAGGAGTTCTATGCAATGGGACACCCAACATCATCTACTATTTTTGCCACAGCCAACCCTCTTCTACCAAGCCCAACAATTCCAATATCCTTCCCACCGATCTGCACGGCGCCCACAAGGCTATCAATCCTAAGACTTTGGCAATGTAAGAGACAGATCCCTCGTGTTTATAGGAAAAAGGAAAATGAAGATGGACCAAGATGCTTAATAGTTACTAGGTTATCTGATCCTATTTAGTCCCCAGATCCACTCTTTGAATTACCATACAGCCAAATTGTCAATGGCAGGTCGAATTACTGTAGCCAAATCTGTTTTAAGAAGCACACATGTATATATGGCTTCAATGATACTGGCGCCACAAGTGAAGATGCAGCTCATCATCAGAATTGTTAGGACTTTCATCTGGGGTGGCATAGAGGAAGGGGCTGATGTCAATGTCAGTTGGGAAAAGTGCCTTTTGCCGAAGCACTGTGGGGGCTTGGGATGATCCATTTTCTTTTACAGAGCAAAGTATTGATCTCCAAGTTCATCTGGAGGATCCTAAACAATATTGAAAAGTCTCCAGGCTTCCGGCTTCTGTACCAGTCCTTGCAGTTTTGCGTCTCCTTTGGTTCTCGGTCAATCAAGCCATTGCTTCCCTAGGCTCTTTTCTACCCACTTTCTGCTTATCCTAATGCTTCTCCTTTCCTTAAAGGCATGCTCGATGCATGGGACACCGTACACACTCTTTTCCACTTCCACCCTATGCCAAGGAGTTTTACTGGAGCTAGCTGTTGGTGGATTCCTTTGGGTGATAACCAAACAGATGCGCCTCTAGTAGTATCATGAATTCATCCCTTGACACAGCGACGCTGGAGACTAGCAGCGTCCTTACAATTTCTGCATGGTATAATGAGACACGATTGTTGACATGGGAAGAATTCCGGACCAAGTTCCTCCTTTTGAGATGGGATCATGCAATTTGACAGAAGGTAGCCTCCATACTTCCTCCTACACCACAAGTGGTAGCCTGCCATCTTTGGGTGATTCATGAGAATGTTAAGGTTGAACACATACAGTTTGAACCAGTAAGTGAATCGACAAAGAGAAATGTCCATGCGGCCTTGGTAGACATTCATACAAACATTCATAGTTGTTGGGGTGGTATATTAGACCACTATGGTGTGGGTCACCATGTGGTGAGTGTCACCACTATAGTGTGTTTGGGTAGTGTAGACATGGTCGTATATGGGGAGTATACCCATGTATATATGCACATGCACGTATGCATTGGGGAGGAGTACTCTGTTCTATATATCAGAGAGAGAGAGAGAAGTGAAGTGTATTACGTCTTTTGGGAGGCCTCCCAGGCCTATAAGACGACATCATTATACAT
>JAANSK020155562.1:0-39250 GCA_011763485.2 Isoetes engelmannii
CCCTTTTTTTTTTTCATGCCTATTTTATTTTTTTGTTACTTTCCCCCCCCCCCCCCATTTTTATTTGCTACTTTCCCCTGCTCTTTTTCCCCCTCATTCTTGAAATTTGAATTTGGTACATAGCTTTGAGCCTTTACTTTTTGGACATGTCTCTAATCCTCTTCTTCCGGTTTCTCCAGCCATGGCCAGTTATCTGTTTGCAGCATCCACTATGGCTATGTCGGATTGCCTGCCCCAGCACGAACCACCTGCAGCAAAGAAAAAAGATGAATCTGGCCCTGGAAACGAATCCATGCCTCCATTTCTTGCCCACAACCGGAGTTTTGAGAAGATCAGGGCCTCCATTTTTTTTATTCTTGGAACAGGATTCTTGATGATTCTTGATGATTCTGTTGATTCCTCCATTCTTCCATCTCTTTCCATGCATAAATCCGTAAAATGCCTCTCTTCGGATCTGCAACAAGGGCTCCGGATCTGCGACAGGGGCTTCGGAAAACAGGGGGCTTCTGACTTGTTACTCGATGCACATGTGTTCTTCCACAAACCTTTGCACTTCTCATCTTTATAAAGAAAGCAGAGAATAACAGGTCTTCATTCATGCTTAGAACCACGCTAAGGTGTCCTTCCTGCAGCACAGGTGTTCATGAAAAAATCCTTGCTCTTGGTTAGATGACAAAAGGAGGGACGCCCTCCGACGAAGTTTGGAGAGCTTCCGCTATGGCGAACCACTCCA
Organism: Isoetes engelmannii; assembly: GCA_011763485.2. Taxonomy (NCBI): domain Eukaryota; kingdom Viridiplantae; phylum Streptophyta; class Lycopodiopsida; order Isoetales; family Isoetaceae; genus Isoetes; species Isoetes engelmannii. Next base: position 734 of record JAANSK020155562.1, read on the forward strand.
CCACAGATGTTAGGTTAAGTGATGTACACCTAGCTTGCAGAAAAGCGGAAGAAGCAGCAAAGCGTAGATTTCAGGCTGCAGAATGGCTCGACAAAATGGTAGGACAAACACAAATTCCTCAGGCAAAATGGTAGGACAAACACAAATTCCTCACGAGTCGTCTGAGGAAGAGCTGTGGATTTGTTTAAAGAATGGATCTGTAATCCTTGCTCTTTAGCCCCTCTTTAGCAATCCGACAACAGCAAGCTCCTCCCTGCGCAAAGCTCCAGGAAAAGCTGCTGCCGGATTCTAGAAAACTAGAAAGCAGGAAAACTAGAAAACAGGGTAAACTAGAAAGAAGAGTAACACTACAGGGGTCGCTGAAGTAATTATGACATATGGAATATGAATTTGAAAGGAGAATACCGTTGATGATGAAGGAAATAAGGCATAAGAGAGGCAAAACGAAGTCTACCAGAATCAGTCTGGGAGAGTATACCGCAGGGGAGAAAACTTCCGCATAGACCCACTCAAAGCAGAACGGCAGATCAAGTAGGCAGATCTGCAACCCGAAGCACAGGTGTTGTTCCGCAGGTGTTCTTCCAGCCTGATTGCTCCTCGTCTAACCTGGTTCTTGTGGCCTGATTGCTCCTCTTCCGATCCGGTTCTTTTTGAACCAAAAGAGGGGTCCGATTGGGGGTGCTTACAGCCAAATAGCCTGAAGATCTGGCTATGGCGTGATAGTGGCGTGCGGCCTGCCCAATCTCGCCCCACTAGGCGAGAACCAAAAAGAAAGCAGACAGAAATACAGAATTAGATAAGTTTCTCCAGATCCTGAAGTTTTATGAACCATGATTTGAATGCTTGAGTTATATTTTATATTCTCTTTTACGAAGGAAAACCTGGCTACAACGGCCCTGATTGCTTCTCATCTGAAGCAGAAGCATGAAGAAATGCAGAAATATAGATAGTTTTTTTTTTAATTATGTATTGATTAATTATAAATTATTTACTTATTAATGTATTTTAGATTTATTATTGGGTTTTATTAGTGCATGATGTTTTGGGGGTCCTTGCCCCTTCCCATGCCCTTCCCCCATGCGCTTTCTTCCCTTTCCCTTGCCCCTCCCCCTCCCCTAGGCCCGTTTTCCCCTTTCCCTTTCCTTCTCTCAACTTCCCTCCTTTTCCAACTTCTCCTCCTCCCCTCCTCAACGTGTGCCCCATTTGCCCTTAGGCCCCTTTCCTTTTCCCTCCTCCACATTTGCTCCTAGGCCCCTTTGTCGTTTTCCCCCATTCTTCCAGCTTCCTTCCTCCTCCAACTTCTCCTCCTCCCTTGGGCCCCATTCCCTTGAAAATCCAACAGTGATCTCTTGTAATTCCATGAACTTTCTCAACCCGCATTCTATAAATATTTTGCTAAAATATTGTTTGTGCCTCTACTACTGATTCAATGCAAAACTTCGTTTTTTCAACTGGTAAGTTTTTTGGAATTAGCTACGAGTCAGTTTACTGCATGAGTCTCAAACACAAGAATATATCCCATTTTTTTCCAAATGGAACTTAATGCCCCGAAGACGAACAGAAACACAGAATAGGGATAAGCGCCTAGAAGGCTCAAGACTGGCGTTGAACCGGAATAGCTCAAGAAGAGTGAGGCTCTCCTATATATATCTGCTCCTATGGTCGAGATCCTGCCACTCCAGTGGGCGAGATTGTGCCAGGTGTCGGCCATGCATGTGGTCCGTGTGATGACCATATTGTGTACATGGTATAATATGTGTATGGTCATCACAACCATTGCGGTAAAAGGTAGATGATTCTTTCTATAATGGAATGCATTTCAGTTAAGAAGCTTAGCAAGTATATCATGAAAGGCAAGGTAGCTTGCATCCTTAAGTTAGAGGCAATCAATGCCGAGTGTAAGGATATGAAGCAAAAGTTTACTGTAGAGAAATTGCCTTTAGCTTTCCGCAAGTTGATTAAAGAGTTTTATGACCTCTTTCTGGATGATATCCTAGACCTTCTGCCTATAGAGGCATTGAGTGCGAAATTACTCTTGCAAGATACAAAACCAATGAGTAAAGCACCATATCGTATGAGCATTCCAGAGTTAGTGGAACTCAAAAAACAACTAAGAGAGTTGTTGGAACTTGGGTTCATTCGACCGAGTGTCTCACTCTTTGGGGCGCCAATATTCTTCGTGAAGAAGAAGGATCAAAACCTAAGAATATACATAGATCACTACCAACTATATAAGAAAACGGTAAAGAATAAGTATGCTTTGCCAAGGGCAGATGACTTGATGGACCAACTCTAAGGAGCAAAGTTCTTCTCCAAAATTGACTTTAGGTCAAGGTACCATCAGATCAAGATTAAGGAAGAAGATATCCATAAAACCGATTTTAGAACGTGGTATGGCCATTATGAATTTACAGTAATGCCATTTGGTTTATTAAACGCCCCAGCAACATTCATGCTACTTATGAATGATGTATTCAGAGATTTCTTAGACGATTTCGTCATCATTTTCTTTGATGACATCTTGATCTACAGCAAAACAATGGAAGAGCATGTGATGCAGGTCAGAAGAGTCTTGGAGAAGTTGAGACGTCATCAACTATATGCCAACCAAGCTCTCCAAGTGCCATTTCACAAATAGAGTTGAATATTTGGGGCATATAGTGTCCGCCGAAGATTGAAGCCATTGTAGATTGGCCAGCACCGAAGAACATCCATGAAGTTAGAACCTTCTTCAGTCGCAGGGTACTATAAGAAGTTCGTTAAGGACTTCGCTAAGTGGGCTTCTCCACTATCAGACTTAACAAAGAGTGAAAAGGTAAAAAATTGGACTCAACACTGGTTAGAGAAAGTTCATGAGTCTTTTAAGAAGCTTAAAGAAGCTCTAACCACAGCACTAGTGCTTACCCTGCCGGACCCTAACAAGGATATGTTGGTGGCAACAGATGCAAGCAAGTTGGCAACGAGAGGCGTTTTGATGCAAGAAGGGAGAGTTATCGCCTACGACTCCAAAAAGATGAATGGGGCTGAGCAGCGCTACTCCTCCCACGATCAAGAGCTTTTAGCAATCGTACGAGCATTAAGAATATGGAGGCACTATTTGCTGGATAGACCCTTCACTTTGAATACGGATCACCAAAGCCTTCAGTAAATTTTCACGCAGACATTGCTTAACTTAAGGCAAAGGCGTTGGATGGAATTCTTAGAAGAGTATGACTTTGAAATAATCTACAAGCCATGAAAAATCAATGTCGCGGCAGCTGCACTCTCGAGGCACAGTAGAAAGATCGAGCAAGAGCTCCAGACAAGTAGTGAGTTCAAGGAAATATGGGCTAGCCTTTGCAAGGAAGCAAGGACAGATAAGGAAAGAGAAGCTTATAAAGGGTATAAGCAAGGGAATGTCCTATATTTCAAAGATAACTTTGTGTACCAGAAGTATTAAGAGTAAGGAAATTGACTCTCCATGATACATATAATAGCCCAATAGCAGGCCATATAGGGTCTATGAAAACCTACTTTAAGATAAGAAGTAGCTATTATTGGCCTGGATCAATGAAGAGTGGCATTGCCAACTACATCAGGCAATGTCAAGTATATCAACAAATGAAAGTGGCGCAACTCCGAATCCCAAGTTAGCTCGAACCGTTAGGGACTCTTGATGCAAAGTTGGAGGTCATAACCATGGATTTCATAACCGTGCTCCCAAGGACAGCAATGCTTCACAAAGAAGATCTTTAGATTGCATGGGATGCCCAAGACGATCGTCTCCGACAGAGATCTGAAGTTCATCAGCACGTTTTGGAAATACTTCTTCAGAACCATTCAGACAAAGCTTTAGATGAATACGGCATAGCATCCTCAAATAGATGGGCAAACTGAGAAAACCAATCGGATATTGAAAGATATGCTCAGGAGTTACATTTTGAATCAGCAATCCAAATTGGGAGGCTACATTCATCTGGTAGAGTTTGCATACAATGGTACCAAACAGGAGTTGTCGAAGATGTTCCCATTCATGATTAATTATCAGTGCCTAACTCCTAATACTTGGCACAATCCGGTATCCAAAGTCGAAGTCTCTCAGTATCTACTTGCAGATATGTAGGGGCTAGTCCAAGAGGTAAGGGGATACTTCCTAGCAACTAGGAGCAGGTCGAAGAGCCTCGCCGACAAGCATAGGTCGCCGGGAATTTCAAGTGGGGGAGAAAGTTTGACTCAAGCCAAATTGAGAATTGAATCATATAAGAAACTTACTCCAAGGTGGTCGAGACCTTTTGGTATAACCGAAAGGGTAGGACCTCAAGAATATCGCTTGGATTTGTCCGAATGCCTCAAGATCCACAAGGTATTCCACGTTAATATTCTAAAGAAGCACACCCCAGATCCAGAGATGATTTTAGAATCTTCTACATTGTTGGAGATGTCTGAGGAACACATTGTTATAGTTCCGGAAATGCTTATAAACAATTCTTGTAAGAAGAAAAAAAGGTCGCAATTTTTGTAATTCTTGGTGAAGTGGATACACTTACCAAAAGAGGATGCAACATGGGTTCTGGAATCAGATCTAAAGAAGGAATACCTTGAGTTTATGGAGCAATGTTAGGGATGCGTCGCCACTGATCTCGTCAACAACGAATGAAGTGGTGAGTGCATGCATTCAACATGGAGTGCATGCAATTGTCCATCTTAGTTAAAATTTTCTCGAGTGAAATGCATGGGATCATGGGCAAAGAAGGGATCATTTGTCTATGTTCTTTATGCAATGAACCCACGCATTGGTGAGGGTAGGCTGAATCACGGGCCATGATGGGATCATCTTAAATGTTCCTTAGGCCATGATTTAGCGTTTTAGAGTAGGAATGTAGCGAAGGCGTTTGCATGCATTCAGCATGGAACCTTCGTATAGGTTAAGTTAGTCATAGGCGATGATGGGATCAATCTGTCCATGTTTCCCTAGGGCATTGCTTAAAGCCTATAGATTAATTCAGGCAGGTAGTCATGGGCGATGATAGGATCAATCCATCCATGTTCCCTAGGCTATGGCTTAAAGTCTATAGGTTAATTAGGCATGTACGTGTCCTAGGATAGGGATAGGTGTATGATAGGCTAGATTGAGCATGTTAATTGCATATAGGTTAACCTAATGTAATTAATAAGGTATGGGCCTTTAAAACAACAAATTAATAATTAAACTAACGTGATGTGCTTATGCAAGCCACTGAGTGAAGAAGGCAAGATGCAGCAGAGAGCACGTCCCGACATAGTTAGGAGTTCTTAGTATTTTGTTAAAACTTGAGGCTCTTAATTATGTAAAACTTGGTATGATTGTGTGGCTATATAATTTTGTATGTGAATATAGCCTTCACAGCTATAGTTCGGGTTAATATATATCAGAAGTTTATCATAACAATAAATTGTATAAAGTAGATTGTGTAGTATCACATTGATGCAGGTTCGTTACCTTCGCAAGGGCATCCTTCAAAAACGAATTGGTGCTAGGCTTGGTGAACATGGCAGAATAATTATCACAATCTAGAGTAGATTGTAGACTGTACTATGGGTCCCATGGCCATTGGTCTCCCGAGGAAGAAAGGGGACTTGAAATTTTGCCCCCAAACAACAAATTCTTTCGAAGCAAAAACTGCTCGATCTCCACACAGTCTATCATCCCTTGCTAAGCGACGTCAGCAGTGAAGGCATGCTAGGAACAAATCGGAAAAACAAAATCATGACAAATTTCAAGTGCAATGATTTTTTTTTGTTTGGAGAATTTTCCTCAGCATAAGATTTCGGTTTCTAGTCTAATTTAGTCTACTCGTTAAAAAAATCTATCTATCTGTATTTTTTATTTTTTATTTTATTTTCTTTGAAGGATAAAAATTGATTTTATTTAATTAATCTGAGAGAACAATACAAAGCCACATGGCAAGGGTGCACCCATCTACGAATATGAGATGGGATAGCTACATGGCTCCATCTTGCACTATTCTCCTTTCCTATCTAGAGTAGATTTAGATATGTGCCCCATATTTCTACCTTTATCTCTTCTTCACTCCCAAACACTAGCCTAAAATTCTTAAGTTCTTTCAAGTATCATGTGAAGTAGTTAATTCGATGATATGAATTCCTCCAGATCCTCATTGACCAGATCGTCCAAGCCCTAGCTATGTAGAAAGCCTTCTTCTTCATAAGGCACCATTCCAGGGGGAGAATTCCCAACAGCAATTCCTTGTTTCCTAAAGGGTATTCAAAGCTCTCCAGACTCCATGCACATATCACTTGCAGCATCTCACATTCCACCAGGCAATGCTCTATGGATTCCTCTTCTTTTTCACACATGGGCCAAAGTGAATTGAGTTATAATTCCATTTGGAAACTAGATGATTGACTTTTGGAATCCTGTGAATCACTTGTCAAACAATGCCGTTGATACACGGGAAAAGGTATTTCAGCCAAGCATGGGGAAAGGTATTTTAACCAAGCATTTATCAAAATGTTTTTCATTTTCACCATCATAGAAGATAATTTTGATTGTTTACTTTATAAGGATGCTCAAATAATCCTTGTAGAAACGCATGCAAATTTGGTTGTTGAAAAAGTTTGGGAGCATTTTGACAATTAATGAAAATACAAAGACACTTTGATAATTTAGATGAAATACCAGTGGATCATAAAAAATTTCCTAAATTTTTAAATCACTTGAAATACATGCTACATTACTTGTGCAACATTACTTGTGCAATGAATCTTTTCTTTTCTACCTAGGCTTAGCTCCCTAATTTCTGATTGAAATCCCAAAAATCCAGTTAGGTTCTTTGCTTACTGGCAAAAATACTGGTTTTCACCATCATAGAAAATAATTTTGATTGTTTACTTTATTATAAAGATGCTCAAATAATCCTTGTAGAAACGCATGCAAATTTGGTTGTTGACAAAGTTGGGGAGCATTTTGACAATGAAACAGGACACTTTGGTAATTCAGCAAAAATACAAGTGGATTTAAAAGAATTTCTTGAACTTTTGAATCACTATTGAAGTACATGCTACATTACTTATGCAATAAATCTTTTCTCTTATACCCAGGCTTAAAAAAAAAGGGGGTTAAGCTTGCTGACAAAAAAACTGATAATATGTAAAATCCAGCATATATAATTTTTAGCATATACAAAATTCGGTACACAATGACCTACAATGGCAAACTGATAATTATGTCAATCGACGATTTCAAAGCCTGCTTATACCAAACACCTTTCTTGTAGTACATCAATAGGATAGGCGACCAAAGGATTGGAAGACTAAAGGATTGGAACACCTTCACGTATGTTGATTGATGTTGTACTTGTTTCGAGAGATTTCTCTGCTAAAATTAGCTCTTTTTCTTGGTACTTCTGGCAGAAATGTAGGGGGAGTATGCATATATATGGTAGGGAAAAACTTTAAAATACCCTTATGTTTTGCTAAAATGATAAAAATGAGGGGATATTTTTAAGGAAATGACCATAACTTTTTTGAGATGATCCAAATTGAAAGGTGTTCTTCACATGCCTCATTTCTAATACAACGAAAAGTTTTAAGGATCTAGGATGGATTTACGAGACAATAAGTTAATATTTCGAGTGATTTTAGCGTTGATGGAAAGATCCTCCTCTACAATCCGTTTGAAGAACACATTTCGATTTGGATCATCTCAAAAAAATTACGGTCGCTTCCCCAAAAACACCCCCTAAACAAGGGATATTTTAATAATTTTAGCAAAACATAAAGGTACTTTGGAGTTTTTTCCTATATGGTAAGCTTGGCCTAGATCGAGCAAAAAATCTGCGGATTATACCCAAAAAATTTCTCTTCCAAACAAGTCCGTGTAAAATAGAACTGTGGATTATACCCAAAAAATTGCCCCAACTAAGATGTTCTTCTTCCAAACAAGTCCGTGTAAAATAGAAGGAAGGAAGTATAGAACTAGACTATAGCAGCAGGTCATTTGTCAGGTTTTAGGTTACAAGAACCTAACACCATAAAGCAAGAAAAGGTTTTGTTACCCGAGCAAAAGGTCGGAAGGGACTTTGTAAAGTATATAATAAACCAAAATAGATTTCATCTTCTCCACATTATATTCTCACATCAATTTTGGAAGCAAGACCTACTTATTGTAGACGAAACTGTTATCGACATAATTGTATAGTATCAATCCATTCTCGACATAATTATATAGTATCAATCCTTAACCACAGCTCCTCGCGAGTTATTTGAATCCGACTGTCCCCAACCGTTGTAATGTGGAAGGGAAAATGGGAGCTTCTTCTGGACATGGCAGGGGCAGCTAGCGACTGGCAGCAGGGGGGAGCGCCGTTAGGCGCGACCGCCTGCTACCAGTCGCCAGCTGCCCCTGCCAGGTCCAGAAGAAGCGACCATTTTCTCTTGCACAACGTCGAGCAAAGAAGCTATGGCGCATGCGAAAGCAAGGCCTTCACCCTTTCCGGCCATCTCCAACATCACGAACAGGTGCCAGAACAGGTGCATGAACAGGGTTTTCTTTTGCTAGACCAGGGTTTTCTTTGCCGGAACAGGGATTTCTGCCATAACAGAGCTTTTTGCCGGAACAAGGCTTCTTGGAACACAGCTTTTTTGGCAGAAGAGGGCTTCTCCATAACGGATTCTTTCTTATGGTTTATTGGGATTTTGCAGGCCGATTCTTTCCTCTATTTTAAGAAAATATGTTGCTTTGATCTTCATCTAGGGCGAGCTATGGCATTGCTATAGGCAGCGACAGAAGCCCCTGTGCCGTTGGTTGCATTTTTTAGATCCAAGGCTCCATAGTCAGTTAACCACAATCGCTGGACGCCTATATGTGCTTTCTTACTCTCCCAAACAAGAGCATTTTCTGGGCATTCATATGTCTGCAGAGCGTCCGTCTGCAAAGCGACAATATTTGGAATCTTCATCCGGATATGGAGCAACAGCCTACAGCAGGTCAGGCCAAGAATGCAGAGCGAGTTTTCATTCTTGGATAGAATGGTTGCCACATGGCAACCTCTGATTTGATAATAAACAAGAATAGAGACCCACTTTGCTTGAGGCAACCTCTGATTTGATAATAAACAAGAATAGAGACCCACTTTGCTTGAGGCAACCTCTGATTTGATAATAAACAAGAATAGAGACCCACTTTGCTTGACGGACCGTTAGCAGATTGGGTTATATCCAATAATCTTCCGAATATTTTATTTTTGATAATATTCTACGGATTATTACAGTAATCTTCCGAATAATCGTTTTTACAGCAACTACTCTTTTTACTCTGTCACGGCATCATCCGGCTTGCCCAAAATCTCTCGCTTGGGAAAATCTCTGTTACGGCATCAGATCTGTAATACTCTCTTGCCGAAAATCGCTCTGCTTGATCAGATTATGCTTGTTTCTTGCACGTTGGAATCAGGGGTCGATCTTGCACGTTGCAGGACGTTGATAGAAAGGACAGGGCATGCAGGGCAGAATCAGCATGCAAGGCAGGCATCGGAAGAACAAAAAAGGGGAGAAAAAGTTCTGTGGCTATTTCTTGCTCCAAAGACTGTTCTGTGCTTGTGCTTTTTTCTGTCGATTCTTGGAAGCAAACAAACTGTAGGGCCTTTCTTTTTCTGTAGAACAGACAAATCCGAGCCCAACATCCCTCTGTTTCTTGCCGTGCTTTGAGCCATTAGACTATACAAGTTACTGATGCCACAGATCTAGCTTTTGCAAACACAGATTAGCGAAATGCACGGTCTCTAAAGGCTGCCATTCTATAGGGCATCATGAATCTGACACCAGTTTTGGACTTGTATAACAGAGTAAACAAGTTGGAAACAAAAAACAGAGCTCCGGTTGTGTTTAAGGGAGGCCAAACCTCCTCCTCTCTGAGGGTCATGCAAAAATAACCCTCTCCGGCCTGCCGGCCTCTAGGGTTATTTTGCATAACCCTCTCGAGGAGGTTAACCTCATCCACAAATTAGGGAAAAGTTACCATTCTCCCGAAGTTAAAGAAGAGAATAAGATACTCTTTGCTTTGTTATGCACATGAATGAAACCCGTGATGTTTGAAAAACGAATGAACAAGGTTGTTAAGGCAATCTCTGTCTCAAGCTTGGTGACATTGTTTCTCTTCATCAATGCAAATGTAAAGTATGCTAGCGAGTTCATGTTCTTCATCATCAATGCAAATGTAAAGTATGCTCTTCGTGAGATAGTAGTCGCGGTGCCAAATGTTACATAGAAGGAGGTTGGTGGCCTTGATGGTGTGAAGGGAGAGCTACAAGAGACTGTACAAAATCCTGAGATAATTGAGAAGTTTGGAATGGCTGCATCAAAGGGTGTTCCATTGTATATTCCCCCAGCTTGGGGCAAGACTCTCTTGGCAATGGCAAAGACTATGACTCTCTTGGCAAAGACTATTGCCAATGAACGCCAAGCCAATTTTATAAGTATTAAGGGGCCACAATTGCTTACAATGTGGCTTGGCGAGAGCGAGGCAAGATGTCTTTGACAATGTCTACACCATGTCTGTTGCTTTTTGATGAATTAGATTCCATAGCTACTCAGCACGGAAACAGTGTGGCCATGCTGGAAACAATGTTTCAAGCTGCCTTAGGAAGTCTCCACTTGCCAAGGACATTTGATCTTGGAGCGCTTGCAAAATGTACTTATGGCTTTTAGTGATGCTGGCATTACAGAAATTTGTCAACGTGCTTGTAAATATGCTATCGAGAAGACATGGAGATGGAGAAGTGGAAGACTGAAAATCCAGATGCCATGGATGAAGAGGTAAAGAAGATTGCTGAGATTAAGTCTCTGCACTTTGAGGAGGCACTTTGATGAAACAGCAAAAATATGGTTTTGCTTTTTTTTGTTCTTTTGCCTGTTGGCCTTGCTGAGGAAGGCTTATTACATATTTGACAGCATCACTGTGCACTAATTCGAATATACAGAGCGACAGAGAGGAAAGAACCCAAATTGGCCAAAGGTAAAAGGCTATGGTCAATCAATGGCTTAGCAGCACATATATAAACTAGTAAAAGACATACCAGTGTTCGTCAGTCTCATGGCAAGCATGATGAGCATATCTGCGCTCTGCATACTCTTGATGCTAATGATGATGGAACTAGGGAAAGCAGAAGAAGCTCCAACATATAGAATAACAATGCGTCATGTAGATGCAGGCCTATCAACAGCTGAGAAGCTAAGCCGCGGGTCGATGAGAGGCGAGAACAGATTGAAGACCCTAACGGCGAGAATAAAAGACGGAACTGAAAAATATAAAAACGGACTTCTTTCTCAGGAAGGCGAATACCTGATGGATCTGCAACTAGGTAATCCTCCGAAAACTTTCACAGTAATCGTGGACACCGGAAGCGGACAGGTCTGGGTACAATGCGCTCCCTGTTACTTTTGCTGGGATAGCAAAAGTACATGCAGTTCATGCTCTGGAACTGTGTTAAATCCATCTCGATCCTTTTCCGCCATATCTTGCCATTCCGGCAAATGCCATGCTCTGCCAAATTGGGCTTGCCCTAAAAAAGACCGTAGTCAAAACGACTACGCTATACACAACAATTCTTGCGTATATAGATACGGATACGCTGACGGTTCCTATAACAAGGGTGAATACGCCACTGACCTCCTCACCCTTGCATCCACCTCCGGTCGCACCCACACTTCCAACCTTACCATTGGCTGTGCCCACAACGTTGTCGGCGGCTTCAGTAACGCTGTCGGCCTCGCTGGATTCGATCTTAGCGCTTTTTCTCTCATCTCTCAGCTCCCTTCCCTTCATGGAAAGTTCTCCTACTGCCTCGCCCATTATTCCAAGGATGCTAATAGTAGTGTGTTCCTTGGAGGTTCTCTCACCCTTGGTCCCCCTTCTATGAAGTTTCGTCATTCCGCTCGTCTTCTTCGTAAAAAGGATCCATCCTTCTACTATGTCCATGTTAAAAGCATAACTGTCGGCAATACTGTGATTTCAAGGTGCAACACTTCCTTAGATCTCAACTCACACGGAACTATCATTGACTCGGGTTCTATGCTGACTTACTTGGAGAGACCTGTGTATAAGGCTTTAAATGACGCACTTATTGATGCTTTGCCAGGACTAGATCATTATGAGGACGGTTGGGGTATTCACTTTGATATCTCTCAGATGCCTAATGTAAAAATCCCTTCGATCAGTTTTCAATTGGATGGGGCATCATGGAATCCTCCAAAAGAGAATTATATGACTTCTGATGGTTCCCAAATGCACTTCTTATTTGTTGATGCCGGTCACAATCGCTTCGGAATCATTGGAAACATTATGCAACAAAATTATCTTTTTGCTTTTGATGCTAAAGCGATGACAATCTCTTTTGTGAAAACGGATTGTAGTAAACTGTAGTTATAACTTGATCCATTTTTACTTCAATAGCAAGTAAATCATCTTTTTGCTTTTGAGTAGTTGCAATTGGATCGATTTTTACTTCATTTTTACTTCAATAGCAACTTATGATTCAACATCTTTTTCTTGGGCATTTTTGGGTTGTTTGACAATCTCTTTTGTGAAAACGAAATGTAGCATATTGTAGTTGCAATTGGATCCATTTTTACTTCATTTTTACTTCAATAGCAACTTATGATTCAACATCTTTTTCTTAGGCATTTTTGGGTTTGCCCTTGGGCAAACCCTTGCTTGCTTGTTTGCTTGGGTTGAAAGAATATTCTAGAATGTACTGTCTGATGTACTAATCGAACGGTCTAAAAGATTTGTAAATTGGCATTAGGTGAGTCGTGAAGCAACAGCCTTGGGCTCCGTTGATCTTCGTTAGGATGTCGTTAAGGTGGGACCTAGCCGTCGAGTTGGTCACTTGCTTGGGTCCCTATATGTGCATTAGTCTTATACCGAAGACATGTATAGCTTTGTTCGATATGTTACAGCTTCTGCTAGGAATGGTGCAAAGGATGTACACGAAGGTATAACCCATTGCTTTTCATGTTTGAACTGTGGTGAACAAATGATTGGTTGTTGTAGCATGCTTGATGCTTCTGTAGCATCCTCTATTTTTTCTAAGTTCATGTGTTGAAACCTGTTGATGGATTGTGAGAGTAAGAATAGAGTTCTCAAGGACATGTATTTGGTAGTTACTGGAGACATCTATGATAACATTAATTTTTAGAGACATCTATGATAACATTAATTTTTAGCTCAAGCTGGTGATTACATGCAAGAAAAAAGAAAGAAAGATTATTAATGTTCTCAACATGTTGTCTAGAAAGAAGGAAAGATTATTAATGTTCTCAACATGTTGTCTAGGCGATTATAGGATTTAAATAATTAATTAGGTGTCCTACTTCATGGTTTCATTTGGGACCCGGGGAAGGTGCAACTAGGAAACATACTCGTGTTTTATATCCAGATTACATCCTACATTGTTTTTTGTCATTATAAATTCAACTATGGCTAAAACAAGAAACTGTTGTTTAGGTATATCTCTTCATGGTCTAAGATCTCTTCCCATCATGTTGATGAATGCTAGTGAGATATCGATGGGTTCTCCAACGGGCAACCCATTGATGCGTTAGCATCTTGTTATTTTCACCATCATGGAAGATAATTTTGATTGTTTTCTTTATTATAAGGATGCTCAAATAATCCTTGTAGAAACGCATGCAAATTTGGTTGTTGAAAAAGTTGGGAGAATTTTGACAATTAATGAAAATAGAAGGACACTTTGATAATTTAGCAAAAATACCAATGGATTTTAAAAAATTTCCTGAATTTTTGAATCACTTGAAATACATGCTACATTACTTGTGTAACATTACTTGTGCATGCGAGTTAACCTCGCGAAGACCAAGGTCCTTTTGATCTCCTCCTCTCGGCACCTGCGGACACCCTCATTCACATATCAGGGAGAACCAGTAGAGGTCGCTGCCACATATAAGTATTTGGGCATAGAGTTCTCCACCACCATGCACTGGGATTGCTGCATCCGACTGCGGGTGGCAGCAAGCTGGAAGGCCTTGCACGCCATGTAGAACAGCAATTACCAGGCCGAGTTGTACGCCTGGGAGCACCAGGCATGCCTCTTCAGGGCTCTCGTAGAGCCAGTCCTCCTCTATGGGGTAGAAGTTTGGGGCCCGGTCATTTTCGCCGCCAGCTGGGGAGATCTCGAACGGGTGCAGAAAGCATTCCTAGCGCGTGCCCTCGGGGTAAAGCAGATGGTGTTATATCAGATCCTACTCCAGGAGACAGGTTTCTTTCCCCTTCAGAGAGCGGCCATGTGTCGCCACCTGCTATATTTCCAAAAGGTAGCCCGGATGGATGAAGCCCAGCTTCCAAGAGCATCCTTGGCGGTCGCAATGGGCCCACAACGCCTCAAAACCTGCTGGAAAGACAAGCAGGCACATTGGTTGTCCCGTTGGCATGTCCAGGCACACAGGTGCATACGAGTCCACATGAAGGACCATGACGAGTTGAAAGCCTACCTAAACACCTGCTTCCTTGGCAAGCTCTGGGACGTTGAGGCCGCCCTGGCACAGGTCAAGCTTGGGCATTATAGCGAACAGGTGAATCCCACGCTCAAGATAGGGTCCCAGCAGTACCTGCTCACTCCCCTCTCCATGAAAAAGCGTAGGCTCATCGCCTCCATCCGAACAGGGGGACACCACCTCCGCATTGAAACTGGGCGATGGGCAAGGGAAGCGCGGGAGGACAGGACCTGTCAGTGTTGCCGCCAGGGGGTCCTTGAGGACGAGTGCCATGCTCTGCAGACCTGCCCCTCTTATGCACAGATTAGAGCACGGTATCTGCAGTTAGTGAAACCCGTACAGGCACTCTATCTCCTGCTCAACACTGAAGCGTTAGGAACTCTTGGGTCATATCTTCAGGAGGTTCTTGACAAACGCCATCGGCTCTGTCCCACTTCACTGTGAAGGTCTCCACTTTGGTTATTCATCTAGGGGGTGCCACCCCTTTGTTTTGTATACCAGCAAGCGCATTGCCGCCACTGTTTTTCCCCAAGTGGGTTTTTTGACGCCGTAATACGCTTGATGTTTGTCTTGTACAGGTCCCATAGGCCAATTGGCCTCCGTGGACGATAAAAATTTTATTTTATTCTATTCTATTCTATTCTATTCTATTCTATTCTATTCTATTCTATTCTTATACCCAGGCTTTGAAAAACAAGGGGTTAAGCTCTCTAATTCCCGATTGAAATTCCAAAAATCCAATAGGGTTCTTTGCTTGGTGGCAAAAATACTGGTTTCACCATCATGGAAGCTAATTTTGATTGTTTACTTTATTATAAAGATGCTCAAATCCTTGTAGAAAGGCATGCAAATTTGGTTGTTGAAAAAGTTGGGGAAGATTTTGACAATCAATGAAAATACAAGGACACTTTCATAATTTAGCAAAAATACAAGTGGATTTTAAAAAATTTCTTGAATTTTTGAATCAATTGAAATACATGCTACATTACTTGTGCAACATTACTTATGTCATCTTTTCTCTTACACCCAGGCTTCCGAAAAACAGGGCGTTAAGCTCCCTAATTTCCGATTAAAATCCCAAAAATTCAGTTGGGTTCTTTGCTTGCCGGCAACAAAAACTAGTAAGAAAAGAAGAGTTTGTATGTACAATCCAGCATATATAATTTTTACCATATACAAAATCCAGTACACACTAATCTACAATGGCAAACTTGCTGATTATGTCAATTGGCGATTTCGAAGCCTGCTTATACCAAGCACCTTTCTTGTAGTACATCAACAGGACACGCGACCAAAGGATTGGAAGACCAAAGGATTGGAACACCTTCACGCATGTTGATTGTGTTGTACTTGTTTCCGAAAAAAATTCTGCAAAAATTAGCTCTTTTCTTTGGTACTTCTTGATAGAAATGAAGGGGGAGTATGTATATATATGGTAAGCTTGGCCTAGATCCAGCAGAAAATCTGCGGATTATACTTAAAAATTCCCCGAACCAAGGTGTTGTTCTTCCAAACAAGTTCGTGTAAAATAGAACTAGACTGTAGCAGCAGGTCATTTGTCAGGTTTTAGGTGACAAGAACTTAACACCATAAAGGCGGGAAAAGGTTTTGTTACCCTAGCAAAAGGCTGGAAATGGCTGTGTGAAGTATATAAAAAAACCGAAAGAGATTTCATCTTCTCAACATAATATTATCACATTTAGAAGTAAGATATACTTATTGTGGACGAACTCTTATCGACATAATTCTGTAGTATCAATCCATCCACAAATTAGGGAAAAGTTTTCATTCTCCTCAGAGTTAAGAAGAGAACAAGATACTCTTTGCGTTGTTTTGCACATGAAACTCGTGATGTTTCAAAAATCCGAATGAACAAGGTTGTTAGGAGCAATCCCTGTCTCAGGCTTGGTGACAGTGCAAGTGCAAATATAAAGTATGCCATCGAGTTCATGTTCTTCTGCTCTTCATGAGATGGTAGTCGCGGTGAATGTTACATAGGAGGAGGTTGGTGGCCTTGATGGTGTGAAGGGAGAGCTACAAGAGACTGTACAAAATCCTGTTGAGCATCCTGAGATAATTGAGAAGTTTGGAATGGCTGCATCAAAGGGTGTTCCATTGTATAGTCCCCCAGCTTGGGGCAAGACTCTCTTGGCAAAGACTATTGCCAATGAGGGCCAAGCCAATTTTACAAGTATTAAGGGGCCAGAGTTACTTACAATGTGGTTTGGTTTGGCGAGAGCGAGGCAAGATGTCTTTGACAATGTCTACACCATGTGTGTTGCTTTTTGATGAGTTAGATTCCATAGCTACTCAGCATGGAAACAATGTGGTGATGCTGGAAACAATGTTTCAAGCTGCCCTTAGGAAGTCTCCACTTGCCAAGCGCTTGCAAATGTACATATCGCTTTAGTGGGCTGGCATTACAGAAATTTGCCAACGTGCTTGTAAATATGCAGAAAATCCAGATGCCATGGATGAAGAGGTAAAGAAGATTGCTGAGATTAAGTCTCTGCACTTTGAGGAGGCACTTTGATGTAACAGGAAAAATATGGTTTTGCTTCTTTTGTTCTTTTGCCTGTTGGTCTTGCTGAGGAAGGCTTACACTAATTCTAATATACAGAACGACAGAGAGGAAAGAAACGACAAAGGTAAAAGGTAAAAGGCTATTGTCAATCAGCACATATATAAACTAGTAGAAGACATACTAGTGTTCGTCAGTCTCATGGCAGGCATGATGAGCATATCTGCGCTCTGCATACTCTTGATGCTAATGACGATGGAACTAGCGAAAGCAGAAGAAGTTCCAACATATAGAAAAACACTGCGTCATGTAGATGCAGGCCTATCGACATCTGAGAAGCTAAGCCGCGGGTCGATGAGAGGCCAGCACAGATTGAAGGCCCTAATGGCGAGAATAAAAGGCGAAACTGAAAAATATGAAAACGGACTTCTTTCTCAGCAAGCGGAATACCTGATGGATCTGCAACTAGGTAATCCTCCCAAAACTTTCACAGTAATCGTGGACACCGGAAGCGCACAGGTCTGGGTACAATGCGCTCCATGTTCCTTTTGCTGGGATAGCGAAAGTACATGCAGTCCATGCTCTGGAACTGTGTTAAATCCATCTCGGTCCTTTTCCACCATATCTTGCCATTCCGGCAAATGCCATGCTCTGCCAAATTGGGCTTGCCCTAAAAAAGACCGTAGTCAAAACGACTACGCTATACACAACAACTCGCGTATATAAATACGGATACGCTGACGGTACCTATAACAAGGGTGAATATGGCACTGACCTCCTCACCCTTCCCTCCACCTCTGGTCGCACCCATACTTCCAACCTTACCATCGGTTGCGCCCACAACCTCGTCGGCAGCTTCAGTAACGCTGTCGGCCTTGCCGGATTCGATCTTAGCCCTTATTCTCTAATTTCTCAGCTCCCTTCCCTTCATGGAAAGTTCTCCTACTGCCTCGCTCATTATACAAAGGATGCTAATAGTAGCCTGTTCCTTGGAGGTTC
This sequence comes from Isoetes engelmannii, assembly GCA_011763485.2. Classification (NCBI taxonomy): domain Eukaryota; kingdom Viridiplantae; phylum Streptophyta; class Lycopodiopsida; order Isoetales; family Isoetaceae; genus Isoetes; species Isoetes engelmannii. Next base: position 18,744 of record JAANSK020155562.1, read on the forward strand.
TCTCAACCTTGGTCCCCCTTCTACTAAGTTTCGTCATTTGGTTCCTCTTCTTCGTAAAGAGGAATTCTTCTACTATGTCCATGTTAAAAGCATAACTGTCGGCAATACTGTGATTTCAAGGTGCGACACTTCCTTAGATCTAAACTCACAAGGAACTATCATTGACTCGGGTTCTACACTGACTTACTTGGAGAGCCCTGTGTATAAGGCTTTAAAAGACGCATTTATTGATGCTTTGCCAGGACTAGATCATTACGAGGACGATGGGGGTATTTACTTTGATATCTCTCAGATGCCTAATGTAAAGAACCCTTCGATCAGTTTCCAATTGGATGGGGTATCATGGAATCCTCCAAAAGAGAATTATATGACTTCTGATGGTTCCCAACTGCGCTTCTTATTTGCTGATGCTGGTGTCGGTGAGAATGGCGTCGGAATCATTGGAAACATTATGCAACAAAATTATCTTTTCGCGTTTGATACTAAAGCGATGACAATCTCTTTTGTGAAAACTGATTGTAGTAAATTGTAGTTATAACTTGATCCATTTTTGCTTCAATAGCATGTAAATTATATTTTTGCTTTTGGTGCTAAAGCGATGACAATCTCTTTCGTGAAAACGGATTGTAGCAAATTGTAGTTGCAATTGGATCCATTTTTTACTTCATTTTTACTTCAATAGCAACTTATGATTCAACGTTTTTTTCTTAGACATTTTTGGGTTGCTCGAAGGGTAAATCCTTGCTTACTTGCTTGGGTTGGAAGAATATTCCAGATTGTACTGTCTGATGTACCGATCGGATGGTCTAAAGATTTCTAAATCGGCATTAGGTAACATGAAGCAACAGCCTTGGGCTCCATTGATCTTCTTTAGGATGTCGTTAAGGTTGGACCTGGCCGTTGAGTTGGTCGCTTGCTTGGATCCCCATATATGCAAAAGACTTATGTTGGTGACATGTTTAAACTAATGATATTTAGTTACAAGTCATTTACTCTTTCCAAGTGCGCTATCACCATGATCATGGAAGTATACCGATTGTCTTCATCTATGTTTGCCAAGCGCCATCCATGTAGAGATGCTAACTGGCATCTTGCATGCCCACCAAGTGATGCACATTCACCTATGCTGGGTGGCGGCCATACACCATTGGAGTTCATGCAATATAGCCTATATATAGAGACGTTCGAGCATGACATAACCATTCTGGTTCAGCACCAGTTGTGAACCAACTTCTTTTGTTTCTTTGTTTTATTTTTTATTTTTTATTTTTTTTATCGCAATAACCTAACCCTGGGTGACACATTATCTCAAAGCCTAGCCTATCCACGTGTCCTAAGAATTGACCTGACCATGTTTGTGACCATTGGATTTCGATCTAAACTAATGAACGATTGAGAAAAATAAGGAGCATGGCAACGCTTGAAGAACGATGCCCAAATGCCCAAGCTATTTGCGTATCAGATCTGGAAAAAACCATCCTCTCTATGGTAAGAAAATCTTTCTCTGCCAAGAAACCTCCATTTCAATTCCTAGCCCTGATCGCTTCTTTCATCCTTAAAAGCGGTCTATTGCACATAGCTAAATTAGTCTAGCTCATCCTCCGGGAAGGGTATTTATGCTCAATTTGTGCATTATTCATTCTTTTGTCAAGAATCAAATCCAAAATGCTAAGGTCGATTGCCGCACAGATATACCAGAGTTAATGCAGATCTTGAGTTTATACATATCAACAACCAGTGAACTGGGCAACGACTGTCACCTTAGATTCTATTGCAGCAGGTATCATCCTTTCTTTAGCTAAGAAGTCTCATCCTTTGTGTTTTGTCTGAGCTCTTCTTTAATCTGTATCATTTGTGAGGTTAAGAATCTCATCTTCTTAGTGTGGACACATATGCTTGTTTATGGTGATATATATTTTGCTAGAATAGCACAAGAGATCCTTTTTTTTTAGCTTTAGAAAGACATCTGGATCAAAGTATCCACAAGGTATTTAACATTACGAGCCATTATGCTAAATTTAATACTTCTAGCAAATGGCCATGAACTTTGTTGTAAAAATTGAAGTCGAATTGCTTTTAGCATTGCCAAACAATCCAGAATATAGCACTGATGATTTTCATTGCCTTGTTATTCCCACATTACCACACTTTTCAATTTGTTATTGTCAAATATTTTTGCATGCCTATGCAAGTGCATCATATTTGGCGGCACATAAATTTCATGGCATTCGGAGAAATGTCCTCAAGTTGCATTTGATCAAAGCATTTCAATGTTTCATGCTCAAATGAATGTCTAGCATACCCATTAATTAACAATGTTCAAGATATAGCATTCCTAACTAGTAGCTTGTCAAAGACTTGGCTTGCTTCCAGAAACTGTGAGTGTATAAATACTACGATATATAATGTCTTTTTGCATTTCCTGATATAAGCAGAGTGCATGTTGTGACTTTCCATCCCGTTGTGACAAACGTGCAGATGCACATGCTTGGCATGTTTAAGGCCTTTACTCTTTCTACAATTTTGCATAATGCCAAATAGTACTCCCAATAGAGTCTTGCTCTCCTATTTATTACATGGGTCAAGTGCTCTTCTCAATCTCTGCATGTCTCGAGTACAATGTCCTGGTCCCATGTCTTGTATGCCCTGTCTTGGAAGCCTGCTCTATATCAGTTGATGTGTATTGCATAAGTCTTGCTATTTTACATGATAGAAGTCTCTGATTCCATAGTTCCAGGAATAAACCAAACATGTGGATGATAAATGCATGTCGTCTAATCTTGTAAAAAACACATTTTTAGATTGCAGTAATCAATTCAACAATCGTACATACTAGAATGTGATAAAAAACTGAATGAATGCATGACAGAGGATGTCTTATTAGTTAAGCACACATAGACCCGATTATTCCAATCTTATTTTGAGTGCTGATAGGAATCAAATGTCTGAATCTGAACCGTTGCAAGAAGACAAATAAAAGCTCACAAGTTGAGGGGAAATTGGCAAACGTGGGACCTTTTCTACTACCCAACACCTTCAACTAATTCGATCAGATAGAATAGCCTATCCACGTGTGCTAAAAATTGACCTGGCCATATTTGTGACCATTGGATTTCAATCTAAACTAGCAAACGAATTGAGAAAAAATAAGGAGCATGGCAACGCTTGAAGAACGATGCCCAAACACCCAAGCTATTTGCGTATCAGATCTAGAAAAACCATCATCTCTGTGGTAAAAAAAAATTTCTCTGCCAAAAAACCTCCATTTCAATTCCTAGCCCTGATCACTTTTTTCATGCTTAAAAGCGGTCTATTGCACATAGCTAAACTTGTCTAGCTCATCCTCCTCTGCTCAAATTGTGCATTATTCATTCTTTTCGCAAGAATCAAATCCAAAATGCCCAGGTCGATTGCCGCACTGATATACCAGAGTTAATGCAGATCTTGAGTTTAGACATATCAACAACCAGTGAACTGGGCAACGACTGTCACCTTAGATTCTATGCAGCATGTATCATCCTTTCTTTACCTAAGAAGTCTCATCCTTTGTGTTTTGTTTGAGCTCTTCTTTAATCTGTATCATTTGTGAGGTTAAGAATCTCATCTTCTTAGTGTGGACATATGGCTTGTTTATGGTGATATATAATTTGGTAGAATAGCACAAGAGATCTTTTTGAGCTTTAGAAAGACATCTAGATCAAATTATTCACAAGGTATTTAACATTACGAACCATTATGCTAAATTTATTACTTCTAGCAAGAACTTTGTTGTAAAAATGGAAGTCAAATTGCTTTTTGCATTGCCAAACAATCTAGAATATAGCACTGATGATTTTCATTGCTTTGTTATTCCCACATTACCACACTTTTCAATTTGTCATTGTCAAATATTTTTGCATGCCTATGCAAGTGCATCATACTTGGTATGGTAAGTGGAGTCATATATGAACCCAAAAATACTAGCAAGATCTGAGGGGGCGGAAGAAATCATGAAGCAACCTCAGGGGAACAACTCCAAGCGAACTCCAGGAAACCAGAAGAAGACAAGACCAAGTCAAAGGGAATAACATAAAAAATGCACTAAGCGTATCCATGCAACACACTCGATCAAGGGCAAGTCAAACCAACTAAAGACACTCTGCTAGGCGGACACCTATGCAAGACCCTAGCAGAGTGCTAACTAAAGGTATTGAAAGACATCCAAAGGAAGACTCTCAGTCAAACCAAATCAAACAGGGGAGGGGAGGGGGAGGGGTAACCAACTCACTAGGGAGAGTTACAAGACCTCAAGCACCTCATTCCCATATCTCATAAACCAGTCCAGCAAATCCCAAAGAGTCAAGAAAGGCGTAAAATACTAGGATTGACTCTCAGGATGCTAGATAGGTGAAGTTATAATCATTTCCATATAACCATATCGGACCCTAATGGTCCCAAAGATTCCCCTCGTACGAGGGGCCAGAGGGAGTGGGACCTTCCACCTCTGGTGATCCAAGTCACCACCATGTAGACCAGATACCTGCCACCGAAAATTGATAGGGCAAGAGAAGCCAAAAAATAGATTAACTATGAAAAACTATGATAACCATCACTTTTTTATTTTATTTTATTTTTTAGCAGGTTTGCCTAACCCGAAGTGCCTCTTTTTATATGCAACTCTAAGCTGTCCACGTTGCTTGTCATGTGAGCAAAATTAAACCTGAGCCATTGGATCTTTCAATTTTCAAATCAAGGGCTGAGAAAAATAGAAATTCAAGAAAAAATAATTGCCCGTTGTGCTCTTTTCTCTCTAGTTGTGCTCGAAGCAGACCATGTATGCCCTACTGTGGCTCGTGAAGGCAGACAATTCATCCAACCAGAGCTTTTTCTGGGGATTAACGCATATTGTCAGAGTCCTTGGAGGATTTCTAAGGTGGATTTTTCCTGGTGCATGATCCTTTAGTCTAAATTCCATTTCAAAGATTCTACAGTAGCCGAGCCGACCCTCCAAGCATTTTAACGGTCTTTAATTCGGTAAGCTGGGCTTCTTCTGAGAAATTTTCTTCTAATGCAGTGGCTATTGTGGTGCAAGATTTTCGCACTACTCCTGGTGCCTCTACAGCGATTCTGATTCTTCATCTTCCACAATCATGTATCCGGTTAGCAGTTTTATGTTTAGGTTTTTCAATCCATGCTTGTACAAGGCAAGCATAAGCAGGGGCTTCTTGGTGCCCAACTGAACAGTTTATAAGAATATAAAATTGTAGCGCATGCATGATTTTCTGGCTGGGGCTTTCAAGCACTTCTTTCAATTCCCATTTCTTCTATGGCCATGGGGATCCAGTTTCATTCCTTCTGTCAGGATTTAACTTATTCGTTTACAACACTTTGAAATGTTTTTCATCAACGGCTGTGGAAATCAGAGAAAATCCAAAACTTTATTTTATAGATGGGTTCTCAGCTCCCTGCAGTAAAGGTTTATGTTCCTTCTCTTTGAATCGGATTGTATTAATAATTTAGCAAATTTCCTTGCTATTTAGGCCCAACTCGAAAGCCCAGTTTGTACTTGTTGTAATTAATTTAGTTCTTGATGGCTCTTTCCAAAATCTAGGAATGATATGCCTCTTACAGTGTGCATTTGCTTAATCTCTTGCATTCAATAAGGTCATTGATAAGAGGCTTGAAGTTATTTTACTTTAGTTCTTGGCTTGAAGAGTCAATGTATTAAATTCAATTATCATGCAGCTTAGCAGATTGTAGAACAAACAATAAAGTCAGCTACGAGACATGCAAGAGCTTTTCCATAAAATTTTCATATCTATCTTCACTTAATATATTTGAGTGCTTGCTAGTTAGAGATCACATGTTACTAATATGTCTGGAAATATATTGTTTCAGAAAGCATATGTGGCACTGCTAGTTACAGTGATTTTGGTTCGTTTTTGCCACGTGAATGGTCGGCATCTCTATATTCTTATTCTAGCAGTTTGGACAACATATGTCGGCAGTCATAGAAGGTAAATGTATGATAATATCCAATAAACTATACGAAAATGTTGGTTGCGAACGTGTGTCGGGACTTTTAGACATAGCCAATAAGCCATCTAATTCTAATAAGACATAGCAGATTGGCCAGACACAGAAGCTGGTGCTAAAGACCTAATACAGCAAAAGGCTTTGAAATGAATATGGCTAAACAAAGGTACTAGAATGGCATTTTACTTTGCAGAAATTAATCCAATGCTCACCTATATAGATCAGCAGTACATAAGAGCAAATATCCCTTTGTTTCTGAGGAAAACAATAGCACGTTACAGAACATGCTCGCATCACTTGAATGTTGAGACAGGGAGATGGGCTTATGTGGCGCGAGAAGAAAGATTATGCACATTATGTGACTGGCACGAAGTTGAGGATGAACAACACGTTCTTTTGAAATGTCCAGCGTACATTGACATTAGAACGAAATTTCATATAGATGCAAACAACTTGTATATGTTGTTTGATATGGACCCTTCAGAATTAGGTCCATATATTAAATCGGTAGAATTACACCGAGATTTATGGTTAAAAGTAAATACTTTGTAAATATGGCTCTATAACCTTCAAGGTTCGACAGAGCATGATCAATACAATACAGTACAATATCACTCTATATGTAGGTTACGGTTGAGGCCTGTTCAACATGTAGGTTACGGTAGGTTACGGTTGAGGCATGTTCAACATGTAGGTTACGGTAGGTTACGGTTGAGGCCTGTTAAACCAATTTTCTCTATTCAATATAAATCTCATCTACCTATTCTTCACCTTTCTGTAACTTTACATCTCAAAGTAAGTTCATTCCTACCGATTCTTGGATTATTCTTATCCAAAATGAAGTCGTTTGCAAATCGAGAGGATCCATTTGTGCTACCTTGGCCTAAAACAGAAAGGAGTCAGGCAATTATCTTGACGTATACAGGAATCACCTCCGCTGCAAATTTTGGGGTGTCAGCAGCGCCTTGGCACTGCAAATTCCGGGTCAATGTGGGAATTTGACACCTCAGAGGGTGTCAATAGAAAAAAAATGTGTCAAAGAGACAAATCGTTTTGGAGAAATGTGTCAAAAGAGACTTTCTAGTTCAAGAAGATGTGTCAAAAGAGACTTTATCAATTTCAAAATATGTTATTTGACACACCATAAAATATCAAGTGTGTAAAAAACAATCAAGTGTTTAGATTTTGCAAGGTTACCAATTTCATGGTTACATCATCTATTTTTATTAATCAATAAGGTTTCCAAAACTTAATTTTAAATTGCTTCTTCTTCTTCTTCATTAGCTGATAACATAATCAAATATCTAATTTTAGTTCAAATGTACAAATCTTAGCAAAATGTATTCCCACATATCAGATTACCTCTAAATATTAAATATTCTAACTAGATCGGACCATGTATAATATTTCATTTCTATAATACAAGAAAGAGCTAAAATGACTAATGACCCATTAGATGCTCAGTTATTGGTCTCACTATCAAGCAATCTTTAATTGGTCTTTTGGTGTTATCAGATGGGGGTGATTGAAGATGGAGCCTCATTAAACTTATCGAATGTTTGCCACTATCAGAGCAAAATATGCTGGTTTGGTTACACCTAATCAGCCACTACATGTGCTTTCTGCAAATGCCTGCAATAGTACGAACATCTTATCATAGAGATTCTTGACTTATACCCTTCCTCAATATGTTGATGTCATGTTTTATATATATTCTTTAGTAAGCGTATTATTGTTAAGGCTTTTCCTGCAAAAACCTTCGAGGTGGGGGAGAGGGGAGAGGGGGTTTCTTAATCATGTACAATAATAAGCTTATCGTGCTCTTCTTGTATTTGGTCCCATAGACCATCTGATCTACGTGGATAAGTAAAATCAATTCAATCATCAGACAATCTTATATGGGCAGGTTGATTGATGAGGAACTTAAAAGATTCGGCTTAATAAGCATGGAGAATAAATCACCTTGGTCTTAGAAAAATTGCACTTAATTATTTCTATTAACTTCATATCTTCTGGTTTTTAGCAGGCTTGCCTAACCCAAGGTGACCTCTTTTCTCAACTTCTAGGCTATCCACGTGCTATGCCACGTCAGCTAAAATCAACATCTGCCATTGAATTCTCAATTTTAAGATCGTGTGGCTCAGAATATTAGAAAATCCCCCGAAAATTACATTCCTCTTTCTTTCTTTCTTTTCTTTCTAGTTCCGCACTTCTTTCGCTGCAATGATCAGATACAAACTGGAGTTTTCCAAATGGTTTTCTTCATCCGCTAACAAATCTAGTTCTGTTTCCTTTTTTTTTTTTTTTTTTTTTTGGCATATGAATGTCTGGATTCCGGTGGCTACGATGGGCCTTGTGTCGTTCTGTTATTTTGCTTTCGTACTCCATCCTGCAAGATGGAAATCCTCTTATAAGATCAAAGCCGATTGAAGCAAATGCAAACTATTTAATTTCTGCTTTCCTGGATCAGGTAAGAATAAACCCCTTTCTTTCTCCTTTGGCTTTTGCCTTGCTCATAGAGCTCTTCATTTTTATTTTTAGGAGTCTTTGACAAATTCCACAGAGGCGATGGCTATGGCATCGAGACCGGCAAAGGGACTTGATCTTTTGCTGCACACAGGCTTTTTCAGAAACGTGACATAGGTATGACAAACAAACTTCAAACTTTTGAATTGGCATTTCTCATTGGGAAAGGCAAACAAGTTTATAGTTGTAGCAAAAGTTTCGTAGGGATGGAAAACATTATAATCAGAATTCCTTGAGCTCAAAAGTCTTGCAATGCTAAAGCCATAACTAGTTCCAACAGACCCGATTTAGGTTAGACTCTTTCCTTAACTAATTTGATGTTGCACTAAGGAGCTGAATCAGTGATTAGCAAATGGTTATCCAGATTTGCTTCTTTATGTTTTACATTTTTTCAAGCACAACAATTGAGTCATTGTATGCATGGATTCTTTGGCTAAGGACTTGAGAGATATCATTTAAAACAACATTTGTCTGTTGCTGACAGGGTAAAGCTTGTCAGATAAAGCTCAAATGTCTTCTATTTTTGTTATTATGCAATACATTTGGTCCTTTGTAATGCTTATGAATATTTCTTGAAAAGTATGACATGTTCCTAGCAGAACAAAGGCAATTCCTTTGTACTGTCTATGAATTTTTCCTGAAAAGTATGACATGTTACCAGCAGAACAAAAGCATATTGCCTATAACATATGTTCTGTCTGCTGCAATGACAAGGCAACAAGTATGTGCACCAGAAAAAACAGAAGCATTTTTTATTTACTATTTTGCACAAGCCTATTGCAAAGCATATCCATAAAACTATCTTTAATAACATGCTTTAAGTCTGGGAGTCGATAGCCTGGGAACTGTCTCAACTGCCCTTTAACCTATGCAGCAATATATGCCCTCAAACAGTCCTAATTGTTGTGCAAGAAGATGTAATTGTTGTGCAAGAATTATAGGGAAATTTGTCTTTTTTGTTGAAACTCCTGTGCTTTTTTGTAGAATTGTATGAGGTTTAAAATTTGTCTTTCAAAAGACTCTTGTGCATTAAGCATCTGCCTCAACACTAGGTAGTGATATCAAATTGAGAGGATCTCATCTGTAACGACATGAACATCATGTAGTGATATCAAATTGAGAGGATATGTCATCTGTACATTAACATGAACATACTGACCCATTCCAGGCAAGTACGTTTTTTTAGTTGAACAAATAATGTATCATATGAGGCATCGTAGTAGGACATGGCTTTTGAACACTTACGATTGTCTTGTGAAGAGCTACAACATGTAAAGTCTTCCATTGGCACTGCCATGCATAGCCAAACAACATTTGAGAGGACTGAGCTCTCTGATAAAAGAGCACAAATGTGACATTAGAAAGAAAGCCGGACACTCATTTCTCGTTTTCAAATAAGCATTTTTTGTTTTTGCAATTTTGTTTTGCTTCTAATCATTTTGCAATGTAGTAGAGACTGCCAGATGGATACTAATTGGCTTTTACTATGGACCTGCATTAATGGCCGTAAATGACAAGCCAGGCTTCTAATCATTTTGCAATGTAGTAGAGACTGCCAGATGGATACTAATTGGCTTTTACTATGGACCTGCATTAATGGCCGTAAATGACAAGCCAGTGGTCTGTAGCGAGCAAAAATACTAAAGAGAAGATTATGCAAGTCATATGACCATCGTATCGTATGTATGCTTATCTAGAATTCACTTGTTTCTATTGCAGTGTCTCACATAACGAGACCACTCACTGCATATTTATTACAACAGAGCCACCAGAAAGGATGTGAGTAGATCTGAAAATGTATTTGTCTCAACTAATTGAAGTCGTTATCATGTCTTTGGATGTTAATACTGGTTCCATTTTGGTATAAAGGCAAACGAAATGACTGGTGCTTTATGTGCGAACTTGGAAATCATGTGTTAGAAGCTTTTATGAACCCACATCTGATTCTGAATCCATTTTCAGCCATTCGTATTTTGTCACGGTCTGCCTGACATTGGAAACCACCTTGGGTCTGAGAGGCAAGAAGATGCCCATGAGTTCATGAGGTATGAGAGTCCGGGAAAGTTTGTGAACTTGGTGCTTTGTGTGATTTGTGCCTCTATAATTCATGTTCATGGCTTTTCTAGATAAAGTTATAGATCCACATTCACAGATCCACATTCACAGTTAACAACGCTAGTTCAGTATATATTTGGTGGACTTCTGCAATCTCAAATAATGAAGCCCCCTTGGAAAGAATAACGGAATTGGATCATCACTTAGAAAATGCAGTATGAAGAAAAATGTTTTGCCCCTGTGTGCAGGTGAAAATGTTCTCAGTGCAACCACGTCTCTAATAAATACAGAAACATGATGGATCTTGCAGTAGAGATTCAAGGTGATGTTGGGTGGGTCTTTAGAGACGCCCTGACACAGTTCACTGCACGAGTGGTTGGATGGCAAGAATAAATACAAGTGTGACAGGTCTGTCGAATTTCTGCATACTTTATTAGCAAGTAACTTGCAAGTTTGATCTATAGTTACACAGGTGCAATGGCTATGTAAAGGCTAGCAAGTGCTTGGCTCTCTATGAAGCTCCAAATATTCTTAGTAAAGCACATGTCATCTGGCTACATACCAACTACTAGCATCTCAATGAAAAGCTTAAAAGCTTCATTGCTTTAACCAAGCTGGATAAATCTTGTAATCAGCATATTGCAGTCTCTTGCATCCATCATATCAAATCCTTGAAGAAGACTCTTCAATCCCCAGCTTTACTTCACTGCATCAAGGACGTGCATGCGTTGCATCTGCATCTATAGTGCATTATTTTCCTCATTACAGAGGGCATTAACAATCTCAAATGGCACATAACAATCATCTCTACATGCTGCCATTCAAATTTAAGGCTTGCCCTATAGTAATTGGTCTAAAAATAAATCATAAAATAAAAGAAATGGTACTCGAGCACTTAGTGAAAGTGTTTAGCTTCAACAAGTCATAATTTATTTTCACAGGATTATGCACATGCACATATGCAAGCGGGAAGTAGAGAAGACAGAAGACTCACTACTAGATAAATGCATGGAACTTACATTTTCACACAGATATCCTTTACTACCTAGAATGCGGCATGCGACTTGACAGGCTGCAAAAATTGCATTTTCTCTTCTGCATCTGGCAATCTTTTATAAACAGCTCAATACTTGTGATCTTCAATATGCCCAACTGGGCACTGCAGTTTCAAAAATTACATACACAAGTTAAGACCAAGCGAAAGGCAAAGTAAATAAACTACAACACAAACACGAAGATGCAAACAACATCGCAAGTAGCCACTCATAATGTTAGAGAATTGAGTTGTATGAGAAGCTGGTTGAATAATCCATTTGGAATCTCTATGGAGCTGGAGATTTACAAAGCTACAGACACTATAAGGGATTATGCCAACGTAAGTGGTTTTTGCTTAAACTTTATTTGTTTATGCATTTCACATGGCCCACTAGAAGTTGGATAGCCGGCACCAGAGCGTTCCACTCCTGATGCAATGTTAAAAGATACAAAGGGCATTGTTACACTGACCGTTGTAATAGTTAACAAAAGCAGTCATAAAAAAAAAACTGGGCTAAATTATGTTTACTAATATGCTCCAACAACGAGGAGGAGGAGGAGGAGGAGGAGGAGGAGGAGAGTTTTTAACGTCATGCCACTAGATATCAACCCTCTTGGGACAAGGGTCTGCAAGGCTGCTCTCCAACCATCTCTTCATTTTGAATCAATGATCTCAATTAGGGGGGAGGCTATTACTATATATTACAGTATTTTCTTAAATCGTGTAATTTCCTTCTCCAATCCTCATTCTTTTTCGATTGCATCTGGTTGAAGCGAAGATGAATCTGCTTGTCGTAATAGCCTCCCCCACGATTATTACATGGGCCAATGGCCCGAGGAGACCATTACGCCATGCTCGGCCTGGCTGGCACTAACGGGCTCGCCGGGGCCTTACAGGGCATAATGACCTCCCCTAAGCCATTACCGCTTCCTTTATGAGCACCTCAAATTTGAATGAAGAGCTTAGCAATCTTTGCAAGTCTTCCATATCAATATTGCATGAGCTAACAAACACCTTTTTTTAATCAATCTTCCAATTCATAGTACCCATTTACATTTAGCCTAAACACACTAGAAAATGGAACACGCCTTTCTAAAACATCACAGAAAAGGAAGAAGTATACCCTTCTTCTAGCAAATCATATTGAGCATGATATTTAACCCTTTAACGAGGCATTGTCAACACACATTTTCTCACAAGAATGTCTTGGACCTTTACGCACATATGGTATGTGATAATATTATCTTGTTGTAGGAGGTGCAATAAGTAGGAACAACTAGATAACGCAGTAAAATTTGCAAAATTTGATAACAAATTTTTATCTATATCAAGAAATGATGCATATCGAATTTCTTAACAAATGGAAAGGCTTAAGTTTAGCTTCAAGGTAGGACATTAATTCCATTGAACGATTCCAAATTCCTCACAATCATGAGTATGAAACGAACATAAGATCTTACACTACTTATGCTTTGATGTGATCACTTTCAAGGATTTAATACTTACTTGACACACGTTTGCTAGATGGAAGGCTCCTTTCATTTGACATATCACAATTCTCACATAGAGTTTGCACTACTTACTTTGTAAACACTATTACAGATGTCTACAATCCAAGAAGCCAATCGTAAGAAAACACCGTTTCCTATTTCCCTCGTAATCTAGCCCAACTATTGTGCGCCTAGCAATGCGCGGCAATGCCAGGAGCACGTTTGGTAGAATACATTAGAATAAAGTTCTGCTCGACTAGAACATCACAGAAAAGGAAGTACCCCTGCCATCATCAAAATAGAATAGAATAGAGTAGAAGCATTTAACAACAAGAAAGACAATTCCCATCTCATAAACCATGCAGGAACCATCCAACCCTTCAAAATGCGTCAAATGAGAATGAGATTTTTTTTGGAAATGTGTCAATTGACACACCCAATTCCAAATGTGTGTCAATAGAAAACCCCTACATATTTTGAATTTCCCACACTGTCTTGGGTGGAAGCAGTGCCGACGCGCGAAGTGCGGAGGCGCTACTGACACCCCAGAATTTGCAGCAGGAGGTGATTCCTGCAATGTGAAAATAGGGTAGCGTTGATTCTGCAAGGTAGAAAATGATGGAATGCTGGTCGAGTTGAACCAAAGAACGCACAGTAAAAAGCTTTGCTCGTCCGTGACTTCAAAATGGTTTCATTCTTGAAAAGAAGATGTGCCACGTGGCACATGATGATTGACAGACGCGGCAGAATCGACGCTACCTGTCTTTACAGTGGAAAGATAAAAGGGGTCACGCATTCTTGCCAACCCCCTGACCTGTAGAATCTGGGAGTGCTGACACTCCTGGGTTCTACAGGCTCGGATTCTACAGGTCATGGAGTTGGCAAGAATGCCCTCTCGCCTTTTCGTTTGTCATCACATCCAAGCAACTCATTGCAGGTTTAGGTCTAGGTTCCTGACCATTTTCAAACTAACTATACGACATGAAATAATATTTGGATCGCAGGTTCAGGTCTAGGTTCCTGGCCATTTTCAGACTAGTTACGACATGAAATATTAGGCATGTGAATCTTCAATGTTGTAGTGGGTACATCTTGTAATTGATTATTTATAAAATCAAAGTTTCATTCTTACAATCGATTATTTATACAAGAAATTTAGCGCGGCGGCCTGAACGTTTCTTCAGTTCCAACCCTATGAAGTTAGACTTATCATAAGTTCCAGGCCCTATTAGCAATGGATTTGTAAGAGATTGAGTTGCGCTTCGGGGTGTGACCTGTCCCTTGAACTCTTGTGTTTACTAGATGGATCCTATGCATGAAGAACTTGGGATTGAGTTTTTTTTTCTTTTTCCTTTTTCTTTTTTAGGGACCGGACCTTGGGATTGAGTTTTTTTGGGGGAAAATTACCAAAATACCCCATTCTGCAAAATTTACCAAAATGCCTTTCAAACAAAGGGCATTTAAGTAATACGATAATATAGTTTTAGTGGCTCATCAAATGCAAATGTGGCTTTCATGAAAGTTGTAGATCATGATAAGATCCTTCCAACAAGATCAAATTGATCCAAATTGGAGTTGAAATTCACAAGTTATGCTCTTTTGAGTTGGTTTTTGAAACACGTATTCAAACCACTATAACTTGCAAATTCGAGCTCCATTTCAGATGATACTACTATCCTTGGATAGATATCACTCTCATCTATCAGTTTGTGAGAGCCACTTTCTAGTTTATTCAGTCACAAAGAAGTTATTACTATTTTAGCACAAACACCCTAATTCTAGGGGCGTTTTGGTAATTTTTGTAAAGTATAGGGGCATGTTGGTAATTTTCCTAACCATATGGGCGGAGAATTCAGAGGTTCGTGCTCTCACCCATGCAGGCTTCCGCCCTGGCCGCTCCACCATTGATCATCTATTCACCCTGAGAGCCATCATCAAGGATAGCAGGAACTGCCGACATGACCTCTATTGTTGTTTCGTTGACTTCGCCAAAGCTTTTGACATGGTGCCCTGGGACAAGTTGTGGAATAGATTGCAGGAACCGGCCTCAGAGCCCCAAATACTCATAAAACATATCGGATCTCGACTTATGCACAGGAATGATGGAGAGAAAAGAAAAACGCTTCCCTCCAGAATGTAACGTATTTTATGAAGACGGAAGAAAAGTAATGGGAGTGCGAAAGTTGCGAAAAACGAAGATTACACCGGAAGACTCTTTTTGGGCTCCAAAACTCACGCCGAAAAAATGTTACACCCGCGTGAGCGAGAAGGCCCAAATGCATTTTTAAGTAAGTAGATCAAAGGAAATCTATTACATGAAATGTTGCTATGGACAGCCTGTGTCACATGTAAAGAAGGTATTTAGTGACTTGCTACTAATTTCACATTACAGGTCCCATAGGCCAATTGGCCTCCGTGGACGATAAAAATGATATCTTATCTTATCTTATTACAGGGTCATTTGTCACATGGTATTCCTGTAATGCTTCTTCCCTTCGTGCATATCAATTTCATATTAAGAATATGCAACAAGGACCAGATCAGTTTTAAGATGGTTATCATGCTGTCAGCTTTATTGCTTATCATTTCATACATCATTCAGTCTTTGTTGCTTATCTTTTCATCCATCATTCCTCCTTCCAGTGTGCCGCTCAGTTGTGTTGGTAAAGTTGCAGCCAACTAAGTGATGGTACTAACTGTTTTAAGTTCACTGGGCTTCCTCCCCTTCCTCCCCTTGGCATGAAGGTAACCCTTCATTGGACATGCTCTTTAGGGGTTTTTGACCGGGATTCAACTCCCCAAATGCTCTTTTGTGATAATATGATAATGTGGTTGGCAGCAAGGTCCATAATACGTGTCTGCATGTATAAGGCCATCCCGGAACCATTGGAGATTTAATTGTAGGGTCAAACCAAGGGGATGGGTCAAAAACTACATGTTTGACCCCTCAAGACTTCAAACACATGGTCAAGAATGAACATGATGGAACATCTTGTTGAAAATTGCATGATCCAATGACTATAAAAAAACGATAAGACACGATGTTTGAATGATGACTGGACATCATCCAGATGTCACCACATTTGGACACATAATATCATAATCATATATAGATAGATAGGCTACGATCAACAACTGCAAATTCTCACCTCCAAAAAAAAAAAAAAAAATCATTGGATCCAAGTCCTTATCGAACCATCTGAATTGAAGAAACTAATATCAGGTCATTGCAAAACTTCTATGAGTCCCACAAAGTTGTTATTTGCCAACTCTTGATATACTAACTTAATCATGCCCTCTACTAAAGGTTGAAGAAACTAATATCAAGTCATTGCAAAACTTCTATGAGTCCCACAAAGTTGTTATTTGCCAACACTTGATATACTAACTTAATCATGCCCTTTACTAAAGGTGCCTTGCTGGCTCTAATTGTTCTCTTCTACCTTACGTTGTGATCCTCTGTCCCTAATTTTTTTCAAACTGTTAAAGCCATTAGCTTTTATCTCCCATTCCTAATTTTTTTCAAATTGTTAAAGCCATTAGCTTTTATCTCCCATTGAGTCTCCTATTAAGTCACAGGCTCTCATTTCTCACATTATTTTCAACAAATTGGTAGCACAAATATAAAATACCTAAAAAACAAATAAACACAAGCAATGACTGCAATCATTAATTTGAATCAAATGCATAGTTTGACATTAGGTTATCCGTCTTAAGAACGAAAATTTGTGTTTTGGATTTGTATCAATCTTTTATTGATGTACTCAACTATTTCTAAGTGTGACATTTGTTTTCTCTCCTAAAATCCATTCTTTGAACGCAAATTTAAATAGATTGATAATATTGTTACTAAAAATTCAACAACAAAAATAATTACAAAGAAAATAATGTCCATTCTTGCACATATGGACGGACGTTGAAGATCAAGTAAAAACACAAGCTAAGGACATTAGCCACATATTAACATTGAAGGCCAGTAAAAACACAAGCAAGGACATTTACGCAGTGTTGGCACACGTTTACTACTAACATTTCAGATGTATACGTGGCTGTTATTCGCTTAAGTGAGCAGCCAATGGACACCCTCCCCTAATCCTGTATAAAATCAAAGCTTTCATGACCTGCATGAAAACACTGTTGATTCTTCAAGCTAATTGTCCATATATTCCCATACTCATCTTACTCAAAAGTGTTAATACCAATTTATATGTACTGTACTTGCCAAGAATTAAAATACTCAACGCTTAGTACCTATTAAACAGATAATAAATTTGTAACAAACAAAGATTTTCATTTTGAAAACACTGCTATGAATTTCTCATGCATTCAGAGGAAGACCCCTCCATTTGCTCAGCATCATGTACATCAGTTCAATGCAGACAATTGGTCACCGGACCCAAAAAAACCAAGCAAGCTTCCAACAGTTAAAGGCAAAAATCGAGTCTGCAAATATATATTAGAAACTTGATCTGATTTTATCTTGTTTTAATGTTCGGTCTGGGCTGACCTTTACATGTCCGTTCTCATTATGCAGCTGTTTAGAAGATATATTCTATTACGGTCTTGAGTAAAACATGTCAACTGTATATGCAACTTAAGAAAATCATTAGTTATCAGTGTTAATAGTACTACCATACCAAAGTGACAGGTCACATGGTCCAAGCACAAGGAACGCTTGATGTGTCCAAGGTACAGAGCGAGGTACAGTTAGAATGCTCGAATTATGTTGCAGGGTGCAAAAGAGAGGTAGTGTTCCCAAAACTCCCATTGATGCGAAAGGTACAAAAGTGTGCTCGGCAAAGACCATGGAAAAACACAAGGGTACTGAACAGGAACTCTCAATTTAGCCGTTGAGCAACCCTGTAGGATTGCATGAAAAGAATGTCATCAACAACATTACAAGACCAACAAAAGAAAACATTCATTACTTATATTACCTTCCATCAGAAATAAGTTTAGTGGAAGTCTTAACTCAAAAGAAGACTTTTACCATATGGAAACATGGACACGTAACTGCTACACAGCAGCCATTTCGACAAAACCTAAGGTCTAAAAAAGCCCTAAAAGGATTACCTTGTGCTATACTGGAACTTCATTCCAAGTTTGGAGATTGTTCATGCAAGACTAAAACATTCAGACAATTTTACTTCTAAAACCGCGTAGGCGTCTTTGCCTTCTCCACCAATACAACACGCCCATTCCACTCGGTCTGATCGAGTGCTTCTATAGCAGCATCAGCATCCTCATCTCTTTCAAGCGTCAAGAAACCAAAGCCTCTGGATTCATTTGACCTGAAAAAGAGAAACAGTAATTAAGATAAACTCATGAAAGAAGCCAATTCAAGTACGTTTTATATAACAAACCAATGTTCAGAAATGAACATTAACTGACCTCCTGTCCCGCACAATACGAACATCCATCACACGGCCATATTTGGAGAACTTCCTTTCAATATCCTTTTCTGTTGTGATGAAGTTAAATCCAGCAATGAAGAGGTTATTTCCCGGTTCACCAACGCCATTGCTTCTATTTGCAGGTGGTGCCCATGGACGCCGACGAAGTGGAGACCTGCCACGCCTTCCTTGATACCGAGGAGGCGATCTCCGCCTTGGGGAATATCGCCCTCTGCAGAGGAAAGGATATAATTTCACTCATGAATCCTTACAAAAGCAGGAATGCTATTTATATGCCAAGATGAAGATGAACATTATCTTCATGCATTAGTGCAATGTCAACTTAAGGAAATCCTTCTGTGATGTCTTCTGCTCTTTAGAATAATTGTGAAATATATACAACTTTGGACAATTCAAAAAGCTATAAAGATGATTATAAACTATCAAAAGTGGAATTATAATGAGTATGTACTAATGAGGCATTGAAAGAAAATGGAATCCTTCTGTGATGTCTTCTGCTCTTTAGAATGAATGTGAAATGTATACAACTTTGGACAATTCAAAAAGCTATAAAGATGATTACAAACTATCAGAAGTGGAATTATAATGAGTATGCACTAATGAGCCATTGGAAAGAAAATGGAATCCTTCTGTGATGTCTTCTGCTCTTTAGAATGAATGTGAAATGTATACAACTTTGCACAATTCAAAAAGCTATAAAGATAATTATAAACTATCAGAAGTGGAATTATAATGAGTATGCACTAATGAGGCATTGGAAAGAAAATGGAAGAAAGGATCAAACCTGGGGGAGTAACCACGCCGAGGAGAGCGCCGAGGAGACCGACGATCTCTGTGACGAGGACTTCTAGACCTAGACCTTGCACCACGGCCACGAGCAGGTGATCTAGCTGATTTACGTACAGGAGACCGTGATCTTGGTGCAGGAGACCTAGACCTGGAGGCAGAAACTCTTTCTGGAGAACCTGAAGACTTCCTACGAGGAGATCTATCCCTCTTTCTTCTGGGAGAGGGCGATCTTCTGGGTGATGGGGATCTCGATTTCCTTGGCGACAAAGACCTGCTTCTGCCTCGCCCACTAGACCTATTTTTCTGTTTCGGCGAAGCAGACCTTTTGGGTGAACTATCTGATCTTGGGCTTCTTGAATGCCTCTTATCAGACCTTAGATTCTCTGGCGACCTTGGTTTTTCTGGCGACCTGGATCCAGGCCGATCCTGGGCATGCTGCAACTGCTTTGGTTCACCGTCGCCCTCATCCTGCCGAACTTCTGCAGAGCTATTTTGCGCAATATGGTCTGAATCCTGCGGCAGCTCTTGGTTTAAATCTAAACCCATTCCAGCGGCAGAGGGCAACGCAAGGTCTGCAACTGGGGGCGAAGAAACGGGTGCCGGAATCGAGATATTTGGTGGGTTTTGTTCAAACATAAACTCGTCGTGGTCCTCCGAAGGGGCGATGTCCATGTTGCTCGCCATAGCCAAAGCTTGGATGTGTCGAAGACCTAAACACGACGGATTTAATCAAAGCCCTAATAAACCCTGAACCTCTTTTTGCATGTATTGTCGCCAACTGTTTGAACATCGAAATATACAAATGTATTATTTGCTACAATTGTTGACATGATGTCGAGTTTGTGCATATGCCAAACGGGTGGCTTGTGGGGGGAACCATTGGGTGCGCACTATTGACAAACTTTGCAACGTTGCCCACCCTTAATATGGCCTCTGATCCTTCTAAATAAAGGATTCTTTTTAGAGGCATTATATTTAACAAGTCAAGCGTCGATCCTACGGCACAAAGGGGGGCAGGTGAGTATTCCGACGGCCGTCGTTCTTGCGGTGTGTGTTCCTACGAAAATATTCTGGAACATTTTATTTTAGTATTTGCAAAGTTTCAAAAAAAAACTTTCTATTTTTAGACTGAGCAGCTTCAAGAGGTGCTTATTCATAGTCATCTAGGATGTTCTAGAGCAT